>OX457043.1:15283112-15565612 GCA_949752735.1 Lumbricus terrestris | reverse complement strand
CTCTCCAAATTATCCGGTCCGAACTGTCCTCTCCGAATTGTCCGGCGACGAATTGTCCGGGAACCCACACCCACACACACCACCCAGCCACCCACCCCCACACACACACATAACCTATATACGTGTTCACACGTAGGCTATGCATGTGCATAGGCGTAGGAGACGGGGGTCTAGAGGGGCAAACCCCCAATTTCGGGCAAGTCATGTTTTTCGGGCAAGAAGACCAGGGAAAATATTAAACCTATACTTGAAGTTCAACGCTCATTGTCACACCACAATATTTCCCCAGTTCCACTTTGTCCGAATCGAGTTAGATACGCTATTAGCTCGCAGTCACCATGGATAGGAATAGCAAAAATCCGCGAAAAGAGTTCCGACTTCACGGACACGGTAGCATTTTGTAAATGATGGCGAAAATCGCTGAAAATTCACGAGCCAAAATTTGCCCGAAAATCGCGGGAATTCGTGGCATTTGGGGAAAACCACAGCATTCAATTCAAGCGTTACAGGAATTGCAGGATTACGGAATTGCAGTTTGAAAGACATATGAAAATTCTACTAGCGATGGAGCAAGATAGACACGATAATCTTGCGACCATAAAAATTGAACGTGCAGCTATAGGCCAACATGTTCTGCAGCTGCAGACATAGGTCTACAACGGTCCGTTATTGAGACTTTTAGTAGGCTCAAGCAGGGCCGAATCGGCCGATGAGAGAAATTCCTGGCCCCTAGGCAAAGCTTCCACGGGTCTCTAAACCAACTTAAGGCTAGGCCTGTATGAGGATAAAATTCAGAAACAAATTTCAATAATAAAAGTTCGGGCACGCTTACGATGTAATGGCGGCAAGTGATCCACTTTTATTACAGTTTGTATACGTAGTTGGGTGCATTGAATCTCTTACTATCCTCTCCCTTAATACTTCCAGGACAGAGTTCATCTGGCTAGCTACCTCCCTCAGCTCCAGAAGCTCGATATGTTCTGCTGTCTGTAAGATTTCCATATTCTATCGCTTATTAGATGATTTAATACGATACAATACAAAACAATATACAATTGCGAATTTATTAAGTTATTCATTTGAAGCTTAAACTGGTTTTAGTTAGTGCAAGAAATACTATACTTTAAAATGTATACTTCATTAACTTTGAACATAGGCCTAAAATTACCCAGCCTGGATCCTAAAAGTAGCCGGGCCCGGGGTATTTGGCACTCTCCTTTTTCTTGGGTTTGTGTGCAAGAACAGAAACTTTCTTTTGTATAAAGAGACATAATATACATGTAGGCATACTTAGCGCACGACGTCGATTAGGACCTAACCCGGATTTATTTTTTCGGGCAGAAGCAAAATCTTGCCCCCCCCCCACTGCTGAAATGTCCCCTACGCCTATGTGCATGTGTGTTTAATAAAAAGTACTATGCAGGGCCTATGTATGTATATATTATATCGTATACCATATATAGGCCTACCATATATCGACTGTATGACCTCGGTACCGGTAATTCCTTCAATAGGTTGATCTGTTGACATCCTTCACCCGTCGTTCTCGGTTTGAATATGCACCTCACCGTTTATGACTTTATGGTCTCCGTGTAGGCCTACACAAGGACCGTGCTAGCTCTAGATTTAAATCACTGAAATGAGCCACTGTCTTGCTTCGGAAAACGAACAGCAATCCTCACAGGCAAGATTGTTGTGGATGATCCATCCAGTATGGCATGCATTAACTGTTTGCACACAATGCACAGCCCCGGTGTAAAGGTTTCAAATTACCCCCTCCTAAACATTACCCTCCGGTAACTTGAAACCGGTTTCAGATTACCCCCCGGAAACTAAATTGGCCTCAATCATCGCATTTATTGCACTAAAAAATCAGAAAAATCATCCCGCTTCTTGTTTTGGTCTGAAGATTTTCATCCGTCATCCCACTTCGTGGTTTGTTATCAATATTTTGATCAAAAAAAATTAATAGCCTCGAAGCCATTTTCTCCATGTAAACTTCAGCGGCGAATAGTATTTTAGTTACAGATGAAAATATTGATAAAAAACCACAAAGTGGGATGACGGATGAAAATCTTCAGACCAAAACAAGAAGCGGGATGAATTTTTTTTGATATTTTTAGTGCAATAAATGCGAAGATTGATGCAATTTACAGTTTGCAGGGGGTAATGTTTAGGAGGGGATAATCTGAAACCTTTACACCGGCAGATATTTGACCAGAATCCATACCTTCCAGTCTCGAAAAGATTAATTCGTCGATGGTTGCGCTCTTCAGGTCGTGGAGATATGCAGATGCCCGCTTACAAGCATAAATCGAGCCAATCGTGCCTTTCTGGCGACTGGACCGTTTCCAAAGAATGGTCTCATAGTACATTTTAGGGCTGCCAACTTTTGATTTTGCCATTCCGGGACGCCTTCAGCCACTCGTTGTGCCATTGCCAATTTACACAATTCACAGAAGCGCATAATGCAACAATGTTGTCAGTCCAGTATAGAATCTACATTCTACAATCTACTAAAAAAAGTCCTTAATAATTTCAGATGAATCATCAAAAGACATATTATATCTAAACCTATAAAATACAGATTGTAATGTGTGCTTGATAAAAAAATCTCCTCATCCACGCGACCGATTTTTCCAAATAATTACAAAACAACTTCTAACCACCCCATGACAACACTATCGGGATTCGCGATCCAAAAATATTACCTTTTGCCGAGCTTGAAAATTTAATTTTTCTATCCGAATCCTAACACTGTTAAGACGCCATTAAATTTTGCTTTTAACCATCATCTTCAGCAAACATTGAGGCCATCGATGATATATTGGTGATTGAAACCAGTACATTAATGACGTCATGGCCGATTTTAAAATAATTATATCGCGTTATTCCGTTAATTAATATCTGTGCTGGGTTGAACCGAAAACCTAAATTTCACGGGCAACAAAAGTGGTTGGACTGGGCTGTGGCCGATGGAAGGCGAGGTGAGAAGGGGGGCGTGGAAGCGGGGTCAGGCGTGGCGGGGGGATGAAAACAGAAATTTCCCGGGCGTGGGAGCGGCGTGACTGGAAAGTGGGAACTAAAAAACGAAATTTCCCGGGCAACGCCGGGTAATTCAGCTAGTAGCCTATAAATTTAAGACAAGAGTCAACCTCAAGAAGACAGCATTTCAAACACCAGTTACCTAGGCTCACAGTTAGCTAAGACTTATGAGTCCAAATTGAGGGAAGTTCCTAAGCATAGATCGTTCATGTTCATGGGTCTGCGACCGGAGAGCAGAATTTATATTAAACTTTGGACCTATACATGTACCTACTTATAGGCCTATGTGCGTTAAGCAGTTCCAGAACACTGGGCACAAAGTCGCAGAAATCAGCACATGTCAATGACGTCATGCTAACAGATGTGCTTTTTTAATAAGGTCGGTGAACTCTCGTTGCTCAGGTAAGCTTATACTTGCGATTGCAATTGTTAGATCGTTCATTGCTAATGAAGAACGCTCTCTCGCAAAAAAGCATTAAAACTGGATACAATAAAAATTATGCTAAACCGAAAACCGAGTGTTAGTGATTTGGAAAGTTTTGAAGACCTAATTAACTCCCAATGTTCAGCCAACAATAATATTAATGTAACGTACATGTATAAGCTTATGTCTGATAGAGAACAGAACATAAAAATCATCGTACAAATGGCTGAGTTTAGTAAGCAAAAATCAATAGGAACAATAATTGTGCTAAGTGGATCTCTGGCCAAAATTTCGGGACAATTTGAGATCAATCCGGGACACGGGACGCACAGGGTCGATTCCGGGACTGTCCCGGCGAATCCGGGACGGTTGGCAGCCCTAGTACATTTACGCACCGTTGCCTCGTTGTACCAGAGGTTTTGCATTATATACCAACTGTCTTGAAATGCTTTTCGGTAAATGAATAACTAGATGCGGCGATTACATTTTTACATTTGTGTGTTTTTATACTTTCACACACTACAATAATAGGCCTATGCATAATAAACCTTCAATTAACTTAGCAGATTCTAACAATGTTAAACCAATGTGCGCTCGAACACACATAGCCTACTTGCACGCCCAAGCATACGCACACATATTCCTACGCAAAACATTATAAATGCATATATGCAATTATATGTGAGTAATGTAGTCCTACATAGGCACGTATAGGGTATACATCCAGACATTACCCCGGCCCATTTCCCCCCTGCCCTACCCACTGCCATTACCCCGGCCATTACCTCCCGTAGGACATTACCCCAGCCATTACCCCGCCTGTTTTCATTTAAGGGCCAGTGTATTATGTGCTTACTATGTATGAATGTATGTATGTATGTATGTATGTATGTATGTATGTATGTATGTATGTATGTATGTATGTATGTATGTATGTATGTGTGTATGTATGTATGTATGTATGTATGTATGTATGAATGTATATAAATATGTATGCATTCATGTGTATATATGTAAGTATCATGTATGCACGCATGTATGTATAATTATATGTATGTATTAGGGTGACCCTTAAAAACAAGTACGAATTATTGTGAGCGGCCAGCGACTGCCAACCATGCTGCACCCTCAGCCCTAAACAGTAGACACACTTGTGTAGAGAGTATTCATGAAGTAGGCCTGATGCGGGTCGACTGTTGTTACACGCTTCACTGGGTGCCTAATATGCCAACCAACTGCAAAACAAACTATAAATCAACTGTAAATCAACTGTAAACCAACTGTAACATGCTATTAATTATGAGGTTTGAATCTGGAGCGTATACGTCTGAAGAAAGGATATTAAAATTCAGCAAGTAGACCTAATGATTTATAGGAAAAGTCGTCTCTCGTTTTCCACATGATTGTAACCAATCTGTTTCCTATTCGTGTAAATAATATTGCAAATATTGTAAATAATATTGTAAATAATAATATAATAATATAATAATAATATTATTATAATATTATTATATTTCTTTCTTTCGCTGTATAATTAGATTTACACAGTGTGAGAATTGTGGAAAAATAACTGGGGGGGTTGGACCATTATCCACTTGGAATTGGGGTGTAAAAAACATACTTTAACATGGGGCTCTAAGAAAGACTGGGGGGGTCGAAACCCCCCAACCCCCCCGGCAATTCTCACCATGGATTTACAATGAACTTCGGTGCTAACACCATCCCATCCCATACCATACCATCTCTTCCTCGTTGTCAACTTGAACATTTAGTTTGTGCGGACATAGCCTACTATACATTATCTTCTCTTGACCATATTCTGCGCGCTGCAGCACGCCTCATTGGTCATCTGCCCAAATTTTGTCATGTCACAAATTACATACTGGAGGTTCTGCATTGACTCCCTGTCCGTCAGCGCATCGAATACAGAATCTCTTCCTTAATATGGCGATGCCAGCTAGGTCTTGCTCCATCTTACCTACACGATCTTTGTCGGCCTGTGTTAAGTGCTCGGACTGGTCGGTTCATACGCTCGGCTGATAGGGAAGTACTCTTTGTCCCGTTTGCTCGTACCTCCATCATGCAGAGTCGTGCTTTTTCTGTGGTTGGCCCAATGGTATGGAATGCCCTTCCACTTGAGCTACGCCTGTTCCCTAGATCACTCTCTGACACATTCTATGAGCACTTAAAAACTGTTCTGCTTGTCCGTACTGGAGTTGGGAGCGCCTCTGAGTAGTTTCCTTGAAGAGGCGCTATATAAATACTCGAATGAATGACTGAATTACAATAATATCATCGAACAGAATAGTAATTTGTAATTATGAATCTATATAGCTCCCCTTCAAGAGAAACTCCTCAGATGCGCTTCCGACCTGACATCACTTAATCACCTTTCGTCTCCAGATATCACAGAAATAAGGCACGCTAAATCTTGTCGGTAAAGATTGATCTATTATAAATTTATATTATTTTGTGAGGTTGACTGCATGCAAAGACTTAAACCTACCGTGTAGCCTATACATAATTTTAATGCTGCGTTGTGTCTATTTCAATTTTCTAGCGGAAGACTGACAGTAGAACCATGCTGAACGAGGTGTCTGGTAAACACAAAACATGCCTCGTCGTCGTTCTAACAACGTTATTCCTCTACGGAGGAATATTTCATATCTTTTCAGAAAACAAAGTAGGCCTATTTCATCTACTCCAGAGAGTCTATGGTGGGAAAGAGAAATATGCGATGGATGCGTTCAAACCTGTAGCTCTTGATGGCGTGTTCACATTCGCCAACGTCTGTATTGAACCTCTTCCAACTCCTTCTTCGGTCAACATCTTTTATACATGGTTCACTGTCACCCAACGAATTGTCATCTATGATCGAAATCAATCGCGTCTTGGCGACCACAGACTCAACATCGCTGGACCTCCAGGCCACCCGTGGAATTACTATGACGTTCATTTCACCAATAAATCTCTTCCAATAAGCAACAGGACACTGAGTGATAACGCGGCTTATTTTGTGTCTCCACGATGTCCTGGAAATCTACATCACTTCTTCCAAGAGGAATACATGACGCTCTACAGCGTCATCCGCCTCACCAACAGACTCCATCCAGGTGCGGGAAATCTCATCATCTATACGACTCCGAAACCGCTTGACCATCCATTCTGCAGAAATTTTAGAACTTTTAATGAAGTTTTGAGAACACTTTTCACGAACGATTTCCACGACGTTTACTTCAACCTACCGAGGTTTACATGTTTCAAGAAGGCGGTCTTTGGAAGCAGACTCGAGCTCAATAACCCGCGTGATGTTGTAAATCACGTCATCAATCAGTACAATCTTTCCGATGCCTGTGCTTATAGGAAAGCACAATACATAACGCTTGTTTACAGAAGACAAAGACGAATTGCCAACATGGAAGATCTTCAAAGATGGGTCTTGGAGAGTGGCTTTAAAAATGAATTCGTGCGAATAGTCGATTTCGAGGGTATCTCCATTCGTAACCAGATTGAATTGGCATGCACATCTAAGGTTATGATTGGAGTAAACGGGGCGGCGTTACAGTGGTCGATGTTTATGCCTGAGAAGTCTCATTTGGTTGAAATGGCGTGGCCTATTCGATCGTGGCTATTCTTCTACCAACCTTATATTCCGAAATTCGGTATATTGTATCACCAAATTGCGTTGAAAGATATTCGAGTGAATTTGACATCGTTTGAGCTAAGAGAAAGGAACGGGGCAAAGATTAGTGATGCGGAAAGACAACAGTTGCTTAGTGCTCCACCTCAGGGTGCGTGGAACTGGGCGGATGGATTCATCCACGAAGGCGAAGTAAATACGACTCTGCTGGCTATTTTCAACTCAATTTTCAACAGGTCTTCGTCCCTCAACACAACTATCGTCTAAAATAATTGACAATATTATTAGGAGTAATCGCAAATTCTCTTCACTCAATTCAGGAAGTTCTTTGGATAATTCACCTGTCATCGATTCCATTTCTATTAATTTCTGTCATTAAGTCCTACACTTGACCAGTTCTGAGTGTGTGGGCTTTAATTACAACGCGCTTCAACGGACTATCAATATAAGCTACACGAAGTGACATATTGACAGCGTATAGAATATAGAATATAGCCTACACATTGAGTGATGTCAAAACATGTTTATTTGGGACTGTAAAATTAATGGCTGCTGTCCAGGCGAAATTCGCATTCATTGAACTCCGGCCAGTTCTCATTGTGCCGCTGGTAGCGTTATTCAGGCCCAGTGGCGTGACAACCTACCCGGGGCGGAGGGCTCCGGTAAGCGCTTTACGCTCGGTGACACTTATCCAATAGCGAGACTAAAGAGTGAAAATAGTAATATGGCTATTTAAAACTGCAGCTGGATTTAAAGAAGTTTTACATCTTATCAATAAGTAACTCATGTAGCCCAAGGCACAATAACTCTGCCTCAGATTATTTCAGGATGTCTGAGCCTGTCCCAAGCCAGGATAAAGGAGGAGGGTTCTGCGGTGGTCTTGCAACCCACCCGGGTAAAAAAAAATGCCCGCAATAGAAACAACGCAACATTTTCATTCTTCAACTCGTAGAGCAGTGCTGTCCAACCTTTTTGGTACCGCGGGCCGCAAAAGCAAGATTCTTGAAGCCAAGGGCCGCAACAGAAAACTTAAAAGCAGTGGCCAAAATTTATTGATAATATATAATATTAACATTGAAACGAGTATTGAAATTTAATATGGAATGATTATAATCTATCAATCAGTGGCGGCGCCAGGATTTCAGTTTCGGAGGGGCTGAAGCCCGCGGAAAAATTTTTCCCATTTTCGCCGGAAAAATTTCTGACGACCTTTTTTTTTTTTTTTTTTTTTTTTTTAGTCATCGACCAAAATCTCATGAAAATTTTCCATTTTCGCCGCCAAAATTTCTGACGACCTTTTTTTTTTTTTTTTTTTTTTTTAGTCATCGACCAAAAATCCTGGATTTTCTATGTAAAATAATTAAAATGGCCATTTTTTTAGGGGGGGCTTAGCCTCCTGTAGGGGGGCCTTAGCCCCCCCCAGCCCCCCCTAGCGCCGCCACTGCTATCAATCTAACTATTTACATGTGAAATTTATTTACCGCCGGTGACACGAAACGGAGTATCCCCGACTTTTTTAATTTGGGGGGATACAATTAATACGGGGGATACTCTATTTCGTGACACCGGCTCAAGATACATGATCAGAGATGCTCCAGACCCAGGAATGGCCAAAGAGGAAAGTCTTGAGCAGTTTATGGAAGAGTTGGACAAGTCCCGCAAGCATAATAATAAATGAATAATAGCAAGTGGACTACACAAACCACTATTGTCATGCTTCACAATAGTTGAGCAACAAAATGTGCAAGGTGGCGTTTATCCCAGCCTTGCACTCAGTTTTGTCGCCTATACAGTTTGCCAGCCCAGCTCTTCATTACGCCGAGCAGTCAATTTTTAGGTTAGGATCCACTTTATGACTGGGGCGAATTTCCATCCTCCTGCTCTAGCCTTCATAAAAATTCGTCCAAGCCAGAATCTCCGTCTAAAGAGCTAGCAATCAAAGTCGTCGGACCAGAAAGTGCAAGGACATCGCCATTCGTCGGCCCTGTGTTTCTTATCGATTGTTTCTTTCTAATCCTTAGAACTATAACTCTACTACCTCTCGAAAGAATGGTCGCAGTCAGTTGCAGACGTGCTGTACTCTGTAGCCGACACATCCCTGGAACTGACTAGAAGTGAATGGTTTGCAAGAGTTTGCTAGGTCCGTTTCCGGGTCCTAAGCTTGTAGACGTCGGACCAAGGTCGCCATATAATTATCTCCCTCACCTTACAGTAATAAGAGTTGTCAAAACCAGAAGTCGTGTGTCAATCTCCAGATAGACTACGGGAACCTACCCAAGGAAAAGAAAGAAGAGATTTAGTGTTTAGATTGGTCTTTCTGACAGCATTGCAAATCGGCAACTGTCACTTCATCAATAACAAAAATAAACGCTCAAGTCGATCAATGACTTTATAGTTTACTTCATTTTACACAAAGTGCAAAAATTTAGTGAGACCGTGCGGGCCACTTGAAATCACCTCGCGGGCCGCATGCGGCCCGCGGGCCGCACGTTGGACAGCACTGCCGTAGGCTATATAAGAAACTTACATGATGCATTGCCACTGAAGATTATGGTCTGTTATATCGACAAACAACCCGCAACTGTGATCTATCTGTAGCTATGATGAGAAGAACAACCACCCACCACTGCCTCCAGGGCTTATTTTAAAGAATTTTTAGAACTGCACAACTTCTTCTTTCCCTTCCCATCCTCCATGGTAAATTACTCCCTGTCGGATGACAATGACAATGGTTATTTTCTGTTTCTAGCTGCACAGAAGTGGGTCTACAACTACACAAATCCATCTCGAAACATTGCACATTTTGTTCAGAACAGTACGCTAAAACGAGGGAGGAACGGAGTGAGGGAGGGAGGAAAGGAGGGAATGAGGGAGAGGGACCTCGGTCCCTCTTTGACCAGTCTCGTTATTTGGTGGTAGCCTACGTCGCTGTGTAAGACCCACCCTTCGGGACAGCGCGAGTCCATGATTTTATGTTACGGTAGCAGACTAGCATTTCGGCACCAGACCCTGTTTAGAAATGCTGAGAATGACGGAAGACAGGAATCGTTGGAGGAACATCGTGCATGATGCGGCCGAACCTCGTACCGAGGATGGCTAGGAACAGGAACAGCAGACTAGAGCGACTATTATAATAATGGTCGTGTCTTATCAGACATTTTATTGATTTACTGTGGACGTTTGCTTCAAAGTTAGGGCTAATAATTAATGGCAGCAATCGTGGTAATTTGGGTAAAGAATGTAAGTAAAATTGGAGCAAGATGGTGAAAATAACTATTCTTGCTATTCTTAAACTCCACCAAACATGAGCGAGAATATTAAGCTGTCAATACGAGTAGCCTACCGCTAAGTCAGTTTCATCTATTTATCTATCTATCTATCTATCTATCTATCTATCTATCTATCTATCTATCTATCTATCTATCTATCTATCTATCTGTCTGTCTGTCTGTCTGTCTGTCTGTCTGTCTGTCTGTCTGGCTGCCTGCCTGCCTGCCTGCACACCCTACCTACCTACCTACCTATACCTATCTATCGATCTATCGTTCTATCTATCGTTCTATCTATCGTTCTATCGTTCTATTAATCGATCGATCATCGATTTATTTATCTATCTATCATATATCTATCTACCTATCAATCTAGGCACTTTCAAATAGTTGCATTAGGCACTGAAACATTGTAAATCGGATTCAAAAGAGAGAGGTAGAAACTACATTGATATTGATTGCAGTTATATTAGCATAAATAATCTAGCGCCTTTTCCGGAGAAATTCACCAGAGATTTCAAAGGAGTCACTGAGCGACGTCCACAGGGATTGCAGCGGAAGTTTTGAAATTCATCGATTCAAACGCTGTGCAATCTGGATTATTACGTAATATTTTAGACGACTGAGAAAGAATCATCTGAGCAATCCTTCGTCCGTCTATAAAATATCCAACAGCTTTTCGTCAAATTCGTTCTAAGACATTGGCAAAACACCTAGAGGGGGGTTCTTTTTTGGCCACTCGGTAGACGCCTGCTTCCTTTCTGAAGCCATGATCCTTCTTTGCCAGTATGAGAATTGTAGAATAATAAAGGGGAGGGATCACACATTTATTTACGTAGACTTTGGGTGTGTCTTGAGGCCTTTTGTGTTTCATCCTAAGAAAGTCTAGAGGATTGAACCCCACAACTTCCTCCGCCGAAATTTTCACCCTGACTTTGCATCTTTTCGTTCAATGAATAAAAACAAATTCTTTGTCAATCGTGACTTTGTGTTGGTCGGAAGGAAGGTCGCCAAAAGAGTTCATCACAAATTGCAACTCCACAATTTCCGAAGCAATGGTACATTTATAGATGAAGGGCCCGGTAAAGTAATGGATAACACGTTGGGTTAGAGTGCGAGAGGTAGAAGTTGGGCGGACATGCTTTGTAGGCTGCTATTAACGCCGTGTAATTGCGAAGTTGTCTGTTCGGTTAGTAGTTAAGTTTAATTAAGATTAGGCCTACTGCATAACTTGCAAATATAAAGCGCAGTGCGTTTGCAGGCGTTAAATTAAAGAAAATTAGTATTTAATATTATTATTATTAATTACATAGTTTGGAAATGCAAAATTTCGTCTTTGGTGGCTTATTTGAATTATCAAACTGAACACTGTTGCTGTTGAATGCGACTGTCTTCATTGGAATCGATGGAAATCGCTTGGACCTTTGATGCCAATCCATTCGCTGCAGAGACGATTGCTCCATGACAAAGACAACCACCAGTGATGCTCATTAATGCAACCAATGTATGAAGCAGCTTAAGTCAAATGACAGCAGCGTGGCTCATAGGTTACAACCAACAATTAGGCCTACAAAGTGTGAATTATCAGTGTGTTATTGTGATTGACAGAATGAGCTTGTGCGTTACGTGTCACAGGAGGCGGAATCAAATAGGCCTACAAATGGACAGACATTCAAGCACATGGGGGATACTGCACATAATATATTATCTAATAAATCATTCCGCCAATGAGCTTGAGTTGTACGGCGTGGTCAATATATAATATAATCTTTGCACTATGCGTTTTAAACGCTATTCTCTTAATAGGCGTCAGGCGCCTGTTTGGGGACACCAAATTCAGAAGTTATAGGTCTACTGATATAAATAGTTATATAATTCACATGTAAGTAGAAAATTCAAAACGACCAAATATTCTTACAGTGCCGTTGGCGCTAAAGTCAGCACGGTGTAGACCATATATAATTTACATCAGGTTTATTTGAATTTCGGTGTAGTATAGACTTGAATTAATAATTAGCATATTGTCCGCATTAAGCTGACGATTTTATTTTATACGTACATGAACGTTTTCTAAACTTTACTTATAGAGGCGCTTGAAAAACATGTCAACAGCGGACTATCTGGAAGATCTGACAACAAATGGTCTTGTCTTCAATGTCTCAACTCTGTCCAGTTCAAGAGACACCATCAAACAGCTTGTGGTCTTCGGTGCCTTCGTTATTGGGATCGGTCTGATCGGAACCTTCATGAACGGCGTTGTGCTTAGTGTTCTACTCTCGAAGAAACTTAGAACAAAGGCGACTTACCTACTTATCATCAACCAAGTCGTACTCGACTTCTTGTCCTGCTTGTTTCTACTGCCATGCTACATCGTAAAGATGCGCAATGTCTACCTGTCAGGTGACTGGGGAAAGTTCGTCTGTATTGTATTCTTCTGGGACACGAGCGTATTTTCCTTACAGGCTGGATCCATCACAAACCTTGTCTTGATCGCTGCGGAAAGGTATTTGAAGATCGTTCACGCAGTATTTCACATAAAATACTTCAAACGATGGATGTTGCTCGTAGGGCTGATCTTCGTATGGCTCACTGTTATATTCATCAACTTATATAATGTGTGGACAATTGATATCGTTGACGGCACATGCTACTCCATATATACTGCGGCTAATGATGGCTTATACTTAGCTTACGGTGTATTCATCGTGGCTTGGGAGTTTGTCATTCCTCTGATTCTGTTCCTTAATCTCTACGGACGCATTCTCTTATTCGTCAGACAGAGAAACAAGACGCTTACTGGGAACAACACTAACCAATCGATGGCTACAAGTCTCCAGACGAACGCCCAGCGCAGTCAGATGAATGTCACCATCACCATGATCCTCGTTTCATCGGCCTTTGTCATTTGCTGGTTTCCCAATCAACTCTTCTGCCTTCTTACGTACATTAACAACTACTATGGCTTGGATGAAGTCTACTACGCGACAGTCTTTCTCATCTTTCTCAACGTTTGCACCAATCCTTTGATCTACGCTGCCAAACACGAGGAGGTCAGGAACCGCCTCAAGAAATGGTTCTTCAAGAACAAAGTACAGCCGGAAATCTCTATAATTTTTCGGTAATGTCTCGGAAGCTGTTTCATGAACGTGGCAGCTGAATCGACCAGCTTCACTAACTGGGATTTTGTTCCTCTGTTTAAGAAATATTCTATTTGCTTCGTGGAAGGTTTGTTACGAATTATAGATGCTACTGACAACTTCTGCAGACTAGCATAAAATGAAGTACACGGTAGATGAATATTTTGGAGTTTATTAAGGCGTTGCAGAAACATGTCGAGTTTCGTAGCAGAGAACTAACAAATAGCCTACAGATACGTCTGTCTCTTTCGAAAGCCACGGATTGATCGAGTTAAACATGCGCCCGTTGATTATCATTATTGTCTTTAAAGACATGGGCGGAGTTTGGTTTCCGTTCTTGAAGGGGCTAAAGCCTTCTTGGGGGGAGCCCTGGAAAAGAAAGCATTTACACGGTAAAAAAATTAATCTTTGTCTTATTGGGAGTCTTAGCCCTCCCCTAGCCCCTGACAAACTCCGCCCATGTTAATAGAGTTAATAAAACCCAGAAACTATCTCAAGACCCAACCTTAAAATTTTCGGTGTGACCGTGATATCCCATTTTACTTAGCGCTTTTCAAAAATTCAGCGAAAAGCACCAGTTAACTGATGATTGCTGAGTCAAGTTAGAGGACTTGTACATAGACAATTCAACGGATTTAGGTCTACCATACTAGGCCTATGTTTCAATACGGTATATCATTGAATACAGCAATAACCTAGATGCGCTATTACACGTCTAGCACCTTTACAAAGTCTGCAATGGATGAAAACTGTGCATTGCATTTCAATAATATTTTTTCTAAGTCTATTACACCATTAGATACAGCAAGGGACTAGACGCACTTTTCACTCGTCTCACGGTTTACATATATAGTCTGCACAGAATGAAAAACTATACATTACATTCAGGGGCGGATCCAGGATTTCTGGTTAGGGGGGGCGTAAATACTACCAATCCAATCCCGTAAATATATATATATATATATATATATATATATATGTGTATATGAAATTAGATCACGCAAAACTATAATGATCCTTTTTATAGAAAATGTTATGGAACTTTAAAAAATATATAGTTTCTCATATAAAACCACTGGTCTCCACTGAAGGTTAACAGTGAAACGATTATAAATCAGTTATCGGTTACCGTTTTGAGCATGCAACCCTTGATCCAAAAAGGAAATAATTAAGTGTCACATGCCAGTGGATTAAGCAGTGTCATTCTCCTTGGATGCTTTCTGGCGTAGGCATTGATAATGTCATCAATGTCTAACTTGATGTCCTTGAATTGTGCCACCAACAAGGCTCCCGTAATGGTCTCCTTTGCCTTCTGCAATATTAGGCCCCTCCAGAAATTCGCGATCTTGCGCAGCGCAAATTTTGCGCAAATTTCCAGGTTTAGCGCAACAGCGCAATAATTGGCAACCCGCGCGATTTTAGCGCAAATTTTGACAAAAACCTGCTAATTTATATAAATTGGGCTTTGATTGACTTAAAATCACCGCGGCCCATGACAGTTCAACATAGCAACGACGACCGATGTGCGATAATCAAAATGACGGCCGCCGAATGGGATGGAATTATAGATGAATTTTTACTTAAAGATCGATATTTTTGGTAGTATAAAAAATTCCAGAACTTCAATAAAATGTGTTAGACGAAGTTTCTCAAGGCGGTCACACAGCAGCGTCGCTTGCTGTCTCGGCTTATTATAGGCGTCAGGCGTGCACACAAAGACGGAATGATCATATAGCCCAGGGGTTTTCAAACTATGGTCCACGGACCCCTGGGGGTCCATCGCTTGCTGCCAAGGGGTGCGCAAAGCAGGTCCAGAAACAATATAAAAAATAGTACATTTGCAAGGTTTTCATTATCATCCAAAATTTAGAAAAAATAACAGCTATAAAACAACTGAGCTATAAAAACATCTGAGTATCTATGGTTATTACTTAGGCCTACTGATGTCTTGTGACAGTAGTTCCTTCTGGTGCTATTTTAGTGCACGTTAGTGTTATTGTGACGTACCAACAGAGACGCCATTGCAGCTAGGAGGAATTGCTGCTATATTTTTTAAAATATAATATTAATATTTTCAACGTTCTTCTTAACCATGGATAAATTTCTAAAGAGAAAAACTGATCAGAAATCAGAAGATTTTGATGACAAAGACAAATGTGAGAAATAGAAAACAAACCGCAAGTAAGCCTATGATCCACACTTTCCAGAGTAGGCCTATATTTCATTATGGTTTCATTGCAGTCGGAACTAATGCTGATCGACCTCTTTGTGTTTTGTAATATACGTCGATGTGTCTTACCAACGGCAGTCGGCTTATTCGCGAATGATAAAACTGCTTGTTTAAGCCGTTTTGACGGCGGACCACTCGACAATCGACATATTTTTAAATTGACCAATTTCTATCAGTGATACCACTCCAAAATTTCAGAAAAGCCAAGATGGGCTCTTAAAAAAAGCCAAGAAAAGCCAAGTTAACAATTATGGGCTATGTCACCTATTTTATTTCAACAGGAGCTATTTTATCCGATAAATTGTGATGTTTATGAAATTATGTTAATTTATGTATAATTAATCCTGAAAGTTATGTATGTTAAATTGTTAATAATTGGTTCCGTTCGGTGATTTTCTAACATACGAACAGCATTTTGGAACATAGTGCACTAGTTTTGAGAAATACACGTCATCTTCACTTTAGTTGCTGTTTGAGTTCAAAATTTTGTGTGTGCTTTTGTGTGATCTTGTGAGCCATTAAAGCTGAATTGTTTGCATTTCTAAGATTAATGTCCATTGTTATTAATATAGGCCCTAAGTATCTGTGATCAACTTATCATTTATCTTTATCAAGTTATTTGCGATTTTGCGCGGAATCTCGCGAAATTGCATGTGACATCACAAATAACTATTAGGCCTATGCAGAGAGCAAACAGTTTAGAGAATAATAATAAGTCGAATAACTATATACTAGTCAGTAGATGGAGCCATAGTTATATTATTGCTAAGATTATTGTTATTTAGTGGATTATTGCTAAAATTATTGCTATTTAGTGGATTATTGCTAAGATTATTATTTAGTGGGCAGAAAAAAGCCAAGTAAAAAAGCCAAGGTCCTTTGAAAAAAAGCCAATATCCCAAGATACGATTGAAAAAGCCAAGATCTTGGGAAAAAAGCCAAGGAGCGGTAACACTGATTTCTATTTACGTAAATTTTGTGTGTACATGAACTTTGTGAATGACGTCACGGCGAAAGTCATTGGTCGTGACGTCTGCTAGCAACTCAGGTAAGTAGGTAAGAGAGCTCCGGTAAGAGAGCTCGATTCTGCCGGTCCAGCTACTTCAAACATCCTATTCCCAAATTGTAATTTTATTAGTTTTAGGTCAGTTTAGTTTGAGAACATTTGCTGCAGGTTTAAGGGGGGCGTACGCCGGCTCCGCCCCCCTCTAAATCCGCGCCTGACATTACAACTCTAAATATTTACTGAGTTGGGTGTTTGGCAAGTGCATGCTGTGAGTGTTATGGTCGGTTTCAGTATGCTGAGGCAAGACAGACGACATCTCTAACAAACTACAGACCATTTTGAAGATAACTATAGCCAATCATTAATAATAAATTAAATAAATTAATAATAAATAAAATATAAATTCCAAAACTCACTCAGTCCACCGAAACTTATTTTGAGAAAAACGAGAAAAATGTGTTTTGTAATTTTCCTTAGTCTGCATCCAGAGTGTACTGCATCTGACTGTTGCATATGATGGCATATGTCAAGTTGACCTACAAGCTAGCAAAACAATGTGAAAAATTCATAATTACAATCCATTAATTAGTCATTTATAATTTTTATTTGTGCACACTGTTAGGCGAAAGTCTATCTTTGCAGCTATTCGTTATAGGTAATATTTGGAATATGTTCCTTGTGGCATCTAACGACTATGAGACCAGGTAGTTTGTAAAACAACATACAATCACTGTTTGAGAAAAAATCTATTATAAGAATTTAAATGAAAGAAATATTTTTCTGAAGCTCCAATATAGATTCTAGTTTGTTTTGTCACTGAGAGTTATTGGGAAGTTCGATCAGAAGCCTACAGAAAAGTTTCCTGATCTTCATACAAATCTGGTTCAATGTCAGGGCCTTTCTTGTCGGTTGCTGCTAGTACATCTTCATAGAACTCTTGTGCGTTGTCAGGTACCTTAAAGAAAGCCATGAGCTTCTCAACGTCTTTCTTCTTAGCTATCTGCACTTTATTGGTCTTCTTCATTGGCTGAACTGAATCTAACTCTGACAGCTTTCTGCCTTTCTTTAGATAGCCTGTATACACAGGGTCCTGTGTGTACACAGTCTGTGTGCCAACTTGATCAGGATAAGACTTGGCAAAGGAAAACACTTTCTGCTCGAGCATGTTGAAGGATTTTGTGGTTTTACAGATCCGCTTCTGCACAGTTTGGAAATCATATGATTTCCATTCAATGCCCCAGCGTCGAACCTGACCATGGTCTTGAAATATCGCATGGTATTCTGCCGGCGACAGAATATTTTCGAATTTTCTAAACTGCTTCTCTATCCTTCCAAATACACGATCCGGAGGCAGGTAGCTGTGGCCACGAACTGGAAAGAAGTGATGAATATCTTTGAAAACTTTACTTTGCTGTACAAATCTTGCTAGCAAGCAAAGCATAACAGTGTTCTTGTTCTGGCTTGAGCATGCATCACTAAATAAGCGAAGTGTCAGGCCCTCTCTTCCATGTAGATCCTTTTCAAGTTGTTTCAAGTAATCTAGAACCCCAGATCCAACTTCATTAGAACCACGGCCTGCCTCCGTTTCCAGCCAAGTGTATATGCTGACATAGTACTGTGA
The DNA here is from genome assembly GCA_949752735.1 of Lumbricus terrestris. Taxonomy (NCBI): domain Eukaryota; kingdom Metazoa; phylum Annelida; class Clitellata; order Crassiclitellata; family Lumbricidae; genus Lumbricus; species Lumbricus terrestris. The sequence goes on along the minus strand of OX457043.1, from coordinate 15,547,240 downwards.
CTGAGTAGGGCGTTTTCTATTGTTGTCTTCATGTGAGCGTTTACGGTTGCGTTTTGGAGTGTCGCATTTCAAAGACATGAGAAGGAAAGCATCTTGTTCAGCCTTGTTCTTCGCATACAGCTTGTCGAAATAAACTAAAAGAAAAATTAATGTGAAGTCACTTTAAACATCCATATTAAGTAAATCAACAATAAATGAATAAAATGTAACGTATCGTATCTCAAAACTTCTATAGTGCCCACGAAAGCAGAGTCGCGAGAACCAGCTTATTCACAGGCGCTTAGTGAAATCAGAACCGTAAGGCAAGGGTCAAATCCTGGAGGTCAGGCTGGAAGACAAGCAGATGACTAAGGCGGGTGATGCTTACAGTCTATGTATGTCAGCAATATAAATTCTCAGAATGAATGAATGAATGAACACATAAAAGGCAGGCATTCAGCCAGAACAAACAGATGAAAATTTGAATATTTTTGTTAGTGTATCCAGGTTTGCTGACTTAGATATAAACTGAACATGCAATACACCTATCATTCCGGAGGATCTGCTGTGAATGCCCTTTCTTTATAATGTTTGGCCCAAAACTGCCAAGAATGTTATGCGCTGCATGATTGCATTATACAAAATAAAACGAACAAGAATATTACACACAGCAAAAAACGACCCATGATTCTTGGATTGAGATCTGAATACGAAGCACTATTGGCATAACTTTTTGCATGACCTTTGGCATGACTTACACACACAGAAACCAACAGTTCAAACAGAATAATAATGTCTTGCTTACCCTGTATATCACAATGTGTTAGCCTGTTAGCCTTGCAGACTCCTTTGTCTCCGGCATGACCACATGCGATCGATGGGGTTTTCCCTTCTTTTTTATATTTTATGCTTTTTGCTATATTTTTCGCCCATTTCTCGGGCTCCCTTTTACGTTTCCTCGACTTTGCAGAAAGTAATATTGCCTCCGAGAACTCGGCAAATGATTCTCCGGCCGCCATTATTATTTACTGTGTGCATCGAAAATCGTAAGTAAGAAAGTTGCAACAGGTATGCTATGTGGACTGAATGAGTTTTGGAACTGTACAAAAACGTTCCATTAATTTATTTCATGGTCGGAGTGAGTTTTGGAACTGTTCGAACATGTAGACCATAGATTTGATTATGATGAACAAAATGGCAGTGATAACTCAAAAATGACCAAAATTGGACTGAGTGAGTTTTGGAAATTTGCTCTTATATTATTACAAAGAGCGAGATCGTTTCGTGTGAGATGCACTGATCGAGTGGCCTGTAGTAAATCCACCACTAGGCCATGGCCACCTGCAGATATTTTTGCAGGAGGGGCTCAACACACAATGGCTACAGTTTAATTTTTAAACGAGAGATAGAAAGTTCAAAACAGAATATTAAGAACACGAGTATGTTTTCACAAAGTCTTCCAAATGTAAATTTTTCAAGTCTACTTTATGTATCATAGTAACATTTGCTCTTTAGTGTGAAGAAATTTGTTAAAAACCAAAAAGTAGTAGTTAAAAATAGGAAAATTAGTTTTCCAGGGGCAAGTGACCCCTCTTGCCCCAATGTGCGGGCGCCCATGCACCAGGTCTATTGCAAGCCGTCTCTACCTTGCAAGCCATTTGCGCAAATTTAAAAAGACTGCAGAAATTAAGTTTTGCAAGACCACTCTGCAAGTTTGATTTATAACTGAAAACGTGATCTTCAGAGCTACAACCCATTCCTTTCATTGGTATTTCACAAGCTTATCATTAGACATCTGTCATATTACGAAGTCACTGCATGCTGTTACAAAAGCAGATTCGGAAATGTGTTGCATGTGGAACGTTTGTTCCACATGCAACATTTGAGGCCCCTTGGCTGTCGTTCTTAGAAGGACCAGCCAATTCGACCCACATAATATGCTTATGCTAAATACAGGAAGACTGATAGGGTCTACATAGAATTGTATGAGTAATTTTACATGGTTGTCTACAATCTACATGCATACATGGGCGCCCGCACATAGGGGCAAGGGGGGCACTTGCCCCCCTGGAAAATTGAAACCTATTTTTCTAACTACTACTTTTGGGGTCTAAGAAATTTCTTCCCATTGAAATACTAATGTTATGAACAGTGCCGGCGCTAGGGTACCTGAGGCCCCCCCCCAAAGAAAAACTTGAGGCCCCCTCCATACCTTGAGCTATCATCTCAGCAAAATTTCTCATAATATAAGTGCTGAAAGACATGGTGTAATACTTCAATAAATGTCCCATCCCAATTGTTAATTGTTTGGAATTTCCATGCTGTAATGATAGAAATTTTAAGCTGTCATCTTTACAAAAATAGCTCTTTTTCATTGCTGTTAGTCGTGGTTTAGGACTTCAGAGTGTCCCTCTCCATTGTTTAAATTTATCCGATTTGCCAGCTGTAATGGCAGCATTTATAGGCTGTCATCTGAACAAAATTGATCATTATTGATGGGCAGTGGATGATAATTATGAAATATTTCTGAAATATTGTGGATACAATGATTTCGTCCCAACCACAAATTGTGGGGCCGTGCCCCTGTCCACACCCCCAAGTCTCCTCTTTGGTTGAGGGATAATGCTCTATTGGTTTGAGTAATATAATTTTGTATGCTTTGCGTTAAAACATAATTCGGTGCGTGGTTTCAGGATTGAACAGTTATGAAAGGTATAATTACCAGCTACATTTGAGGCCCCTTGCAAACTTGAGATCAGACACATACCAAGGACATATGGGACCCTACACAGGCTTTAATGTTTGGGTCTAACGCAGGTTTTATTTTGAGGTCTCATCCAATTAGCAATTAGAATAAGTTACAATTTATAAGCGTTGTGTTTGAGAAAGTGGACGAAATTGCCTGAGTTAGTTTTAATGGCTTTATAATTAAGCCCAAAATCAGTATGGTATTTGCATATGGTTAGTTGAGACATGCACCAGAACGGATCTGCACAGTCACAAAATTAATAGGCATAATGACCAGCTAAATTTGGGGGCCCCTTTCAAACTCTAATGGCTTTATACTTACGCCCAAAACCAGTACGATATTTGCATTAGGTCTGCAAGGGCAGTGCCATATGGTTAGTTGAGGCATGCACCAGACCGGATCTGTACAGTCACAAATAGGCATAAAGACCAGCTAAATTTGGGGGCCCCTTTCAAACTCGGGGCCCCCCCAATTGGGGGGTACGGGGGGTGCTAGCGCCGGCACTGGTTATGAATGATACACTTCAGTGAAAGTCAGAAATTTAAGCAATGAAATCTCTTTAGAAATAAAGAAACTCTTAATTTTCTGCCTTGCATTTTTTCAAGCTCTTTCTGAAAACGGTAACAATGACTTTTAACCCTCCCGTGGGTGCCCATACAAATAGTATTCCTATCGATTATGGCCTACTTGTCTGGAATCTGCAGGCTGTAGGCTAATGCAACTTTTCACAACTAGGATACGCAAAAATTAATTATCAATAAATTACACTAATGTAAAAATTTGAAATTTATCAACAGCCCATTGAAATTATGTAATGGAGATCTACATATTCACCAGCGTTATATATGGAATCAAGTCTGCTTTAAGTCAGGCTGCATTTTGTCCAGTTTGTATGCTGCCAGCTAGTACAGAATTTAGGTAGGTCAAGCTGTAGAGAAACTTGGATAATTGACTCTGGTTATCACACCTCGAGATTTTCTCCCAAAACCAACGTCTCCTCTGTGCCCCATTCTTCTGATCCTCGGGATCCTCCACCTTCCTAAACGACACCTGCATTAACATCTGACCCTCTGGATACAGGACTCGGACCTCTTTCTTGACTGCCCTTTGAACAGCCTGATGACTCGATGCAGCGCTTCTGAATAAGCTGGTGCCTTACAATTGACTTTGGAGTGGCACTTTAGAAGTTTAGAAATTGCGATTAAAATATATAAGTAACTTTATGGAGCACTTGCCCCTTTAAAACTGATGCCTGTTTTTCGTTCATTTATTCATTCATTCTATATAGCGCCCCTTAAAAACCTACGTTTTAACATTGTAGGCCTACTTTGATTTTTAATAAATTAAATTTTTTTCGCTCTAAGAAAACTATTTGTATTGAAAATGATAGACCTACACAAAATGAAACTGAGAAATATGCATTAAGAAACCTCTTTCAAAAAAAATACCAATATTCTCACTTTCCAGCTTTGCAATTTTTGAGCTCTTGCGGGTAGAAAATTTAACCGTGACCAACTTAAAAATTTTGCCCCCCCCGCAAAAATTTCTGCGGGCGCCCAAGCATGCATAGTCCTAATTGGTCTTCTTCTTCTTCTTGGTCTCTCCTCCGTCAGGCGTGCGCCAACGATGAGGCCTCAGCATGGCGTCTCCAACTTGTTCTGTCCCTGATTTTTGTCCATAGTATCCATCATATCCATACTCTGCGACATTAGATCTTCTTTTATATATAGGCATATTGTCCATTCTGGTCTTCGTTTGTCCCCTTGGCTTCTCGTTCCCTCCAAATGCCCGTCCAGAGCATCATCAATTCTGATTTACTTACATTGCGCTTGAAGCATTAAAAAATCAAAATCAATCGATGATCGCTTGAAGTGAAATAGCAATGTAAATAATTATGTAATACTCGTAATTCGATGGATAAACAGTAATATTTTAGGCCTATTGACTGCACTTTGAAACAGATGTCATATCCCTTATTTTTCCTTACTGAGCTAAGGGCCGAACTCTTCTCATTTATGCTTAACTCTTCCAGGACCGATTCAGGACATATTTCAGCGGCTCCCGTTGGGGTAACGACGGCACCAACATCCAGGTACTCATCTGATTTCGAATCCAACACAGCAGGTTTATCCAATAAAACATTCCTTGTGAGCTCTTTCATCAAATGGCCTTGCGGCTCTATTAAATTCCTATTTCTTTCCACTGTAAGCTCCGACTGTCTGTCGCTGCACTAGGCTAGTCACCTGTGTTTCTAGGCGCTTCATAAATGTTTCTACATTGTCAGTAAACCTAGCCCATATCCCCACTTGTCCTTCCTGCTGAACTTTCATATCTTCCAGGGTTGCTTCTATCTGAGAAATTCCGGGTGAAAAGGATAGTTCTCCTTCGACTTCCTCCATCTGACAATATTTCTCCTCCTCAGGGTTTGATTTAGACATTGTATTTCAAGGTAATTATGATTATCTAATTGATGTTTAATTCTGAATAATATCAACTACAAACACAGAACGATTGTCAAGCGTTATCAAGCTCGATAGCCGATGAGATAATCACGTGTCTTAACTAACAGTTCGAATTAGTTTCCGCAGTCGATATTAAATTCTAAATTAATTATACAGACTTCAATCAAGTTATGTATGATTGTTTCACAGATTATCAGTCTTCCGCAATAATAATTCTTATTAAGTGAAATCATTGGCTAAATCACCTTTATCGCTGTAACGTTCAAGTTGTAACTATAACTTCCAGCAATTATTATTAGTAAATTATTCAATCTCCGACTACACAATTATTTAATCTAGATTTATACTTCCCTTCGCTTAGAAATGATATATGGAAATTTGGCCCAATTCCTCCGGAGTCGCATGAAGTTATAGGCCTAATCAGCCAGTCAGCCACGTTTGCTGTTACAAATCAAGTTTTCTTCCATAAAACATAAGTCGCCACCATTTGACAAATTCCAGGACAATTTCCGAATCACATTATACCACCAATCTTCTGAAATTACGGCAAAATCGGACCAAATTTGTCGTTTCCCTTAAAAATACCACGATACAGTTCTTACTCGGACGACGATTATTAGGCGACCCTTAAACGGCTGGAAAGCGACTGACGCCACTCACGCCAGTTCGAGAAGATTCGGGCAGAACGAAGCGCTCTGATTGGTCAGTTACTAAAACAGAAGCCTCGCCACACGGGCCTCTTCTCACAATTTCGGATGACGTAAAGTTTTTGAGCACAAAACTTAGCGTGAATGGGTGCGACGCACGCGAAGAAAAGCTGTGCGGTAAAAATAATAATATTTTCAGCGTTCCACGATCGCTATCTATCTATCTATCTATCTATCTGTCTGTCTGTCTGTCTGTCTGTCTGTCTGTCTGTCTGTCTGTCTGTCTGTCTGTCTGTCTGTCTGTCTGTCTGTCTGTCTGTCTGTCTGTCTGTCTGTCTGTCTGTCTATCTGTCTATCTGTCTATCTGTCTATCTATCTATCTGTCTATCTATCTATCTATCTATCTATGTATCTATCTATCTATCTATCTATCTATCTATCTATCTATCTATCTATCTATCTATCTATCTATCTATCTATCTATCTATCTATCTATCTATCTATCTATCTATCTATCTATCTATCTATCTATCTATCTATCTATCTATCTATCTATCTATCTATCTATCTATCTATCTATCTATCTATCTATCTATCATCTATCTATCTATCTATCTATCTATCTATCTATCTATCTATCTATCTATCTATCTATCTATCTATCTATCTATCTATCCAGTGCCGGCGCTAGCACCCCCCCGTACCCCCCAATTGGGGGGGGGCCCGAGTTTGAAAGGGGCCCCCAAATTTAGCTGGTCTTTATGCCTATTTGTGACTGTACAGATCCGGTCTGGTGCATGCCTCAACTAACCATATGGCACTGCCATAGCAGACCTAATGCAAATATCATACTGGTTTTGGGCATTAGTATATAGCCATTAGAGTTTGAAAGGGCCCCCAAATTTAGCTGGTCATTATGCCTATTTGTGACTGTACAGATCCGGTCTGGTGCATGCCTCAACTAACCATATGGCACTGCCCTTGCAGACCTAATGCAAATATCGTACTGGTTTTGGGCGTAAGTATAAAGCCATTAGAGTTTGAAAGGGGCCCCCAAATTTAGCTGGTCATTATGCCTATTAATTTTGTGACTGTGCAGATCCGTTCTGGTGCATGTCTCAACTAACCATATGCAAATACCATACTGATTTTGGGCTTAATTATAAAGCCATTTAAACTAACTCAGGCAATTTCGTCCACTTTCTCAAACACAACGCTTATAAATTGTAACTTATTCTAATTGCTAATTGGATGAGGCCTCAAAATAAAACCTGCGTTAGACCCAAACATTAAAGCCTGTGTAGGGTCCCATATGTCCTTGGTATGTGTCTGATCTCAAGTTTGCAAGGGGCCTCAAATGTAGCTGGTAATTATACCTTTCATAACTGTTCAATCCTGAAACCACGCACCGAATTATGTTTTAACGCAAAGCATACAAAATTATATTACTCAAACCAATAGAGCATTATCCCTCAACCAAAGAGGAGACTTGGGGGTGTGGACAGAGGCACGGCCCCACAATTTGTGGTTGGGACGAAATCATTGTATCCACAATATTTCAGAAATATTTCATAATTATCATCCACTGCCCATCAATAATGATCAATTTTGTTCAGATGACAGCCTATAAATGCTGCCATTACAGCTGGCAAATCGGATAAATTTAAACAATGGAGAGGGACACTCTGAAGTCCTAAACCACGACTAACAGCAATGAAAAAGAGCTATTTTTGTAAAGATGACAGCTTAAAATTTCTATCATTACAGCATGGAAATTCCAAACAATTAACAATTGGGATGGGACATTTATTGAAGTATTACACCATGTCTTTCAGCACTTATATTATGAGAAATTTTGCTGAGATGATAGCTCAAGGTATGGAGGGGCCTCAAGTTTTTCTTTGGGGGGGCCTCAGGTACCCTAGCGCCGGCACTGTATCTATCTATCTATCTATCTATCTATGTCTGTCTGTCTGTCTGTCTGTCTGTCTGTCTGTCCGTCTGTCCGAGGTAGAAACTACATTGATATTGATTGCAGTTATATTAGCATAAATAATCTAGCACCTTTTCCGGAGAAATTCATCATAGATTTCAAAGGAGTCACTGAGCGACGTTCACAGGGATTGCGTCAGCTTTGAAACTCATCGATTCAAACGCCGTGCAATCTGGCACAGTACGTAATATTATAGACGACTGAGAAAGAATCATCTGAGCAATCCATCGTCTATAAAATATCCAAGATCTTTTCGTTATATTCGTTCTAGACGCCTGTTTAATTCCTTACTGCTGCCATGGTCCTTCTTTGCCCATTAGGAGAATTGCAGAATAATAACGTGGAGGGGTCAGGCGTTTATTAATGTGGACTTAGGTGTGTCTTGAAGACTTTTCTATGGCATTCTAAGCAAGATTAGAGGTTGAACCGCACAATCCGTCCCTTAAATTTTCACCCTGACTTTGCATCTCTTCGTTGAATGGTTAGCCTATATAGAAACAATTTCTGTTTCAATCGTGACTTTGTGCTGGTCGGTAGGAAGGTGGCCAAAAGAGTTAAACATAAATTGCAACTCCACAATTTTCGATGCAAGGGTCATAGGCGTAGGAGACGGGTGTCAAGGGAGGGCAAATACCCAAAATTTCGGGCAAGTAATTGTTTTTCTGGCAAGAAGGCCTGGAAAAATATTAAACAAACTATACTTGAAGTTCAGCACTCATTGTCACACCACATTATTTTCCCGGTTTAAATTTGCCCGAATCGAGTTAGATGCGCTATTACAAATAACCAATACCACACGTCGTATGCTCGTCTAAAATCCTGCATGGGTGTATAAGCTTACATAATACACAGTGTCTAAAAAAAACTGTGCAAAATTGTTTTTGTCAGAATTTCGTCAAATCTCCACTAATCTTAATAACTTTTGGTATCTAGACACAAAATGACTGAAATATTATGCTATATATAAATTTTCCACCTCACCTGACTCATATCCCCGCACTACCGTGTAAAACGCAGATGTACCAATTTTTCATATAACGGCGTCTCGAAACTTGGCTGCACTGAAATCCATTGCATCGAACCGGATGTCAAAGTGAATGGGGCATAGGTCTACTATCGCGACAACCTTCTTGCCCAGAAGATACCGTCAGTCATACGCTGGATATCCCAGGGCGAGTTTTTTTTGACTTCCTTCAGAATTACTCTGTTCAACCTGATGTTTAACAAGCGACGATAGTAGCTTCATGTTTTATTTCGACCAGTACTGGATTTCGTCCAGAAGCAGAGGAAGACAACCAAAGACCTGGGTGGACAACGTCAGACAGGATCTGAAGAAGATGGATATTAGTATGTCAAGAGCAGAGGATCTCATCAGAAATAGACAAGTCTGGAGAAGTCACGTGGGAACCCCATCGTAGTCGCATGACTGACGGAAGAGAGCAAAGAAGAAGAAAGAGTACCGTACTCGATTCGATGAATATCTAATTTTAAATCCTATAGCTACAATGCTGTCTGCAGCGCCTATCACAACTGTTTGAAGGTGCAGTCAATAAAAATATTGTTTAGAATCTATCTATCGAAATACGAGCATTACATAATTATTTACATTGCTATTTCACTTCAGGCAATCATCGATAGATTTTTTTATGCTTCAAGCGCAATATAAGTAAATTAGACTTGATGATGCTCTGGACCAGTGGCGTAGCCAGGAATTTTAAATGGGGGGTTTATGGCCGGATACCCTGTTTTTTGCTATTTGTTTTACTTAAATGGACAAATAACCTTTAAAAAACCTTTTTCTGGAGCCAATGGGGGTTTTAAACCCCGAAACCCCTTTGCCTACGCCACTGCTCTGGACGGGCATGTGGAGAGAACGATAAGCTGAGGGACAAGCGAAGACCTGAATGGGCAATAGGTCGCCATGGATATGAGGGATGCGGTGGACAAAAATCAGGGACAGAGCAAGTTGGATACGCCATGTTGACTGTTGAGGCCTCATCGTTGGCGCACGCCTGACGGAGGAGAGACCAAGAAGAAGAAGAAGAAGACATGTAGACAACCATGTAAAATTACTCATACAACTCTATGTAGACTCAATCAGTCTGCATGTATTTAGTCTAAGCATATCATGTGTGTCGAATTGGCAGGTCCTTCTAAGAACGACAGCTAGTTTGTTCCACATGCAACACATTTCCGATTCCGCTTTTGTAACAGCATGCAGTGACTTCGTAATATGACAGTTGTCTAATGAAAAGCTTGTGAAATACCAATGATAGGAATGGGTTGCAGCTCCGAAGATCAAGGTCGCAGTTATAAATCAAACTTGCAGAGTGGCCTTGCAAAATTTAATTTCTGCAGTCTTTTTAAATTTGCGCAAATGGCTTGCAAGGTAAAGACGGCTTGCGATAGGCCCAGTGGGCGCCCACACACAGGGTCAAGAGGGGGCACTTGACCCCTGGAAAATTGATTTTCCTTTTTTTAACTGCTACTTTTTGGGTTTTAACAAATTTCTTCACACTAAAGCCCAAATGTTGCTACGATACATAAAGTAAACTTGAGAAATTTACATGTAGAAGACTTTGTGAAAACATACTCGTGTTCTTAATATTCTATTTTGAACTTTCTATCTCTCATTTTAAAATTAAACCGTAGCCATTGTGTTTTGCCCCCTCCTGCAAAAATTTCTGCGGGTGGCCATGGCCTAGTGGTGGATTTACTACAGACTACTCGATCAGTGCATCTCACACGAACCGATCTCGCTTTTTGTAATTAATGATTGGCTATAATTATCTTCAAAATGGTCTGTAGTTTGCTAGAGATGTCATCTGGCTTGCCTCAGCATACTGAAACCGACCATTACACTCACAGCTTGCACTTGCCAAACACCCAACTCAGTAAATATTTATAGTTGTAACGTAATGTAAAGTTTTTTCATTCTGTGCAGACTTTGTAAACCGTAGTGCAGTGCTGTCCAACGTGCGGCCCGCGGGCCGCATGCGGCCCGCGAGGTGATTTCAAGTGGCCCGCCGGGCTCACTAAATTGTTGCACTTTATTTTTGCAAAATGAAGCAAAGGGTAAAGTCACTGGTCGACTTGAGCTTTTATTATTTTTATTGACTTTGTGACAGTTTCCGATTTGGAATGCTATCAGGAAGGCCAATCCGAAAACTAAAATTACTCTTTTCTTTTTCTTCTTAAGGTTAGGTTCCAGTAGTCTATCTGGAGATTGACCCACGACTTCTGGTTTTAACAACTCCCATTACTGTACTCAACTAAACTGATCACTTCGCTAACCGCCCCTAACCGTTCACTTCTAGTCAGTTCCTGAGATCTGTAGCCTACACTACAGAGTTCCAACACGTCTGCAAGTGTCTGCAACCATTCCATTCGAGAGATATTCTAATTCTAGTTCTTAAGGGTTAAAAAGAACCCATCGATAAGAGACCCAGGAACCAGGGATGACGAATGTCGATGTCTTGACTTTGTCTGGTCCGAGGACTATGGTGATAGCTCTTTAGAACGAGACTCTGGCTTCTACGATTTTGTTATGAAAGTCAGAGAAGGAGGATGGAAATTCGTTCTAATCATGAAGTGGATCTTAGCCAGAAAAATTGATTGGTCGACGTATAGGGCCTACTGAAGAACTGAGATGGCCAAACTGTGCTGGGCGACAAAACTGAGTGCGAGGCATAGATAAACGCCACCTTTGCCTTGCACATTTTGGTGCTAAACTATTGAGAAACATGACAATCGTGGTTTCTGTAGTCTACATGCTATTATTCATTAGTAGGCCTATTATTCCTGTGGGACTCGTCGAACTCTTTCGATAAACTGCTCAAGACTTTCCTCTTTGGCCATTTCTGGGTCGTGAGCATATCTGAATAGTCATCTTGAACCTGCGGTATATAAATTTCATAACAGATAGCTATAGATTGATAGACAGGTTACAATCATTCCATATTAAATTTCAACACTCGTTTCAATGTCAATATATCGATAGATTTTGATTTTAGTGTTGTGGCCCTCGGCTTCAAAAATCTTGCTTTTGCGGCCCGTGGCACCAAAAAGGTTGGACAGCACTGCCGTAGTGCGTCTAGTCCCTTGCTATATCTAATGGTGTAATAGACTGACAGAAAAAATTATTATTGAAATGTCTTCTTCTTCTTCTTCTTCTTCCTCTTCCTCTTCCTCTCCCTCTCCCTCTCCCTCTCCCTCTCCCTCTGCCTCTGCCTCTGCCTCTGCCTCTCTCTCCCTCTCCCTCTTTCTCTCCATCTCCCTCTCCCTCTCCGTCTCCCTCTCCTTCTACCTCTCCGTCTCCGTCTCCCTCGCCATCTCCCTCTTCCTCTTCTTCTTCTTCTTCTTCTTCTTCTTCTTCTTCTTCTTCTTCTACTACTTCTTCTACTTCTTCTTCTTCTTCTTCTTCTTCTTCTTCTTCTTCTTCTTCTTCTTCTTCTTCATTGTCCATGGGCTGATAGCCCGTAGGTGACCACTGCGCACTTGACTACTCTCTTCCATGATTTGAATAGTTTTTCATCCATTGCAGACTTTGTAAAGGTGCTAGACGTATAATAGTGCATCTGGGTTATTGCTGTATTCAATGATATACCGTAATGAAACATAGGCCTATTGTAGGCCTAAATCTGTTGATATTGTCTATGTACACGTCCACTAACTTGACTCAGCAACCATCAGTTAACTGGTGTTCTTCGCCCAGTTTTTGAAAGCGCTAAGTAAAATTGTGATTTCACGGTCACACCGAAACTTTTAAGGTGGAGTCTTGAGATAGTTTTTGAGTTTTATTAAATCTATAAAGACAATAATGATAATCTACGAGCGTTTGTTTAACTCAATCAATCCGTGGCTTTAGAAAAAGACAGACATATCTCTAATTGTTGATTCTCTGTTACGAAGCTCGACATGTTTCTGCAACGCCTTAACACAAACTTCAAAATATTCATCTACCGTGTACTTTATTCTAGACTGGTCGGCAGAAGTTGTCAGTAGCATCTATAATTCGCAACAAACCTTCCACGAAGCAAATAGAATATTTCTTAATTAAACAGAGGAATAAAATCCCATTTAGTGAAGCTGGTCGATTCAGCTGCCACGTTCATGAAACAGCTTCCGACACATTAGCGAAAAACTGTCGAGATATCCGGCTGTACTTTGTTCTTGGTGAACCATTTCTTGAGGCGGTTCCTGACCTCCTCGTGTTTGGCAGCGTAAATCAAAGGATTGGTGCAAACGTTGAGAAAGATGAGAAAGACTGTCGCGTAGTAGACTTCATCTATGCCATACAAGTTGACAGTGTACGTAAGAAGGTAGAAGAGTTGATTGGGAAACCAGCAAATGACAAAGGCCGATGAAACGAGGATCATGGTGATGGTGACATTCATCTGACTGCGCTGGGCGTTCGTCTGGAGACTTGTAGCCATCGATTGGTTAGTGTTGTTCCCAGTAAGCGTCTTGTTTCTCTGTCTAACGAATAAGAGAATGCGTCCGTAGAGAAAAAGGAATAGGATCAGAGGAATGATGAACTCCCAGGCCATGATGAATACACCGTAGGCTAAGTAGAAGCCACCGCGTGACGCAGCATATATGGAGTAGCACGTGCCGTCAACGATATCTATTGTCCACACATAATATATGTTGATAAATATAACAGTGAGCCAGACGAAGACCAACCCTACGAACAGCATCCATCGTTTGAAGTATTTTATGTGAAATACTGCGTGAACGATCTTCAAATACCTTTCCGCCGCGATCAAGACAAGGTTTGTGATGGATCCAGCCTGTAAAGAAAATACGCTCGTGTCCCAGAAGAAAACAATGCAGACGAACCTTCCCCAGTCACCTGACAGGTAGATCTTGCGTATCTTTATAATGTAGCACGGGAGTAGAAACAAGCAGGACAGGAAGTCGAGTACGACTTGGTTGATGATGAGTAGGTAAGTCGCCTTTGTTCTAAGTTTCTTCGAAAGTAGAACACTAAGCACAACACCGTTCATGAAGGTTCCGATCAGACCGATCCCAATAACGAAGGCACCGAAGACAACAAGCAGTCTGATGGTGTCTCTTGAACTGGACAGAGTTGAGTCATTGAAGACAAGACCATTGGTTGTCAGATCATCCAGATAGTCCACTGTCGACATGTCTTTCAAGCGCTTCTAAGCAAAGTTTAGAAAACGTTCATGTACGTATAAGACTTTGAAGAAAACAGCAAGCTTTATGCTGGACAATAGGCCAATATATTATAAATTCAAGTCTTTGCTACACCGACATTCAAATAAACCTGATATAAATGATATATGGCCTACACCCTGCTGACTTTTGCGCCAATGGCACTGCAAGAATATTTGGTCGTTTTCAATTTTCCACTTAAATATAAACTATATAATTATTTATATCAGTAGGCTATAAATTCTGAATTTGATGTCCTTAAACAGGCGCCTGACACCTATTAAGAGAACAGGGTTCAAAACGCATAGTACAAAGATTATATATTGACCGCGTCGTACGGCTCAAGCTCATTGGTGGAATGATTTATTAGATAATATTATATTATGTGCAGTAGCCCCATATGCTCAAATGTATGTCCATTTGTATTTGATTCCGCCCACTTAACAGCCTACTTCTGTGACACGTAATGCACAAGCTCATTCTGTCAATCACCATAACATACTACGCATTCACATTTTGTATTTGCGTGATGTAACCTATGAGCCACGCTGCTGTCATTTGACTGCTGCTTCATACATTGGTTGCAATAATGAGCATCACTGATGGTTGTCTTTGTCGTGGAGCAATCGTCTCTGCAGCGAATGGAGTGGCATCAAAGCTCCAAGAGATTCCCATCGATTCCAATGAAAACAGTCGCATTCAACAGTAACAGAGTTCAGTTTGATATTTGAAATAAGCCACAAAAGACGAAATTTTGCATTTAATGAATAATAATTTTTCTTTAATTTAACATCTGCAAACGCACTGCGCTTTACATTTACAATTTTTTCTGTAAGCTTAATTAAACTTAACTACTGACAGAACAGACAGCTTTGCAATTACAGGCACTAACAGCAATCAACAAAACATGTCCGCCCAACGGGGCTCGAACTCGCTACCTCTCGCACTCTACGCCAGCGTGTTAGTCATTACTCTACAGGCCCCGCGTCTATAGCCTAAATGTACCTTTGCATCTGAAATTGTGGAGTTGCAATTTATGTTTAACTTTTTTGGCGACCATTCCACCTACCAACACAAAGTCACGATTGAAAAAGAAATTGTTTCGTATCATTCAACGAACAGATGCAAAGTCAGGGTGAAAATTTGGGGGAGGGGTTGTGGGGTTCAACCGTCTAGTCTTTCTTAGGATGCCATAGAAAGTTCTCAAGATGCACCCAAAGTCCACATAAATAAACGCCTGACCCCCCTGACCCCCTCCCCGTTATTATTCTGCAATTCTCATACTGTGCAAAGAAGGATCATGGCAGCAGAAAGGAATCTTTGGTTGTCTTCCTCTGCTTCTGAACGAAATCGAGTACTGGTCGAAATTAAACATGCAGCTATTATCGTCGCTTGTTAAACATCCGGTTGAACAAAGTAATTCTGAACAGGACCTACAGCTCTTCGCTCGGTTCGATTTAACCGTTTGATTCACTTCTGCTTCATTAATTCTCTCTTTTATCATCAACATCAGGTAACATTGAAATAATAATTAATTAAAATAATATATATAACGACTTAGAAATGGCGAATGATTAGCTTAAATACAACAAAGTCTAACTGAAGAATAATAGAACATTGAACGTAGCAAAAACTATTAAATTTTGTTATTCTAATTTTCGGATCTAGTAAATCACTTTCTTCACGTTCTTCTTCTTTTTCTTCTTTTCCTTCAGGCTTGAAAACGTGACGGACCTGTTATTAGAAAATAACCAATACCACACGTCGTATGCTGGACCATTGCTGGTCTATATTTCTGCATGGGTGTATACATTATATATCGATCAGCACTTGAAGTGAAATATGCATATTGCTGATGTTTCTTTTGAAAAATGAAAGAATAAAGGCACAATTCGCAGATTTATCTTTTTCCACTTCATAATAGGCCTACTACAAAAATTATAATTATTTCACACTTAGGCTTATACTCCTTACTAAAGTCATGGCAATTTCATCTGGACCTCTACATATGATACTCACCTAGCAAAACTAAATGAATTGCAGAAATATTCATGCGAATCATTACTAAAATCTTCTTTAATACACATTCTAGCCCATTACGGTATATTGTCACGTGAACCTTCTAAATATCTCAAATTTAAAAAAACCTGGCACATAGGCCTATAGTCATATCATGCACAAAATAATAGCCTATTACAACAACCTTCATCCACTTACATTCTCTTCCTATTTTAGTACTTACTTAGGCTACATATTAAGGCTATTAGAAATGACATAGGCCTAATTCACACATTTTTCTTTGCAAAACCAACACTATAAAGTGTTCTATTTAGTATTAGGCTCCTCTATCATGGAATTATATAGGAAACTATTCGCGTAGCCAGAAAGAAGTCTCGCCCAGTTGAAAACTCAAATCCGTGCGCGCACACATACACACACAGTAAAAAGTAAAATAAACGAATTTATCAACCTAAGTTTATTTATTTATTTATTTATTTTGAGTTGAGGCAGAGGTAAGGTATATCTCGAAGCAAGTGTTTACATGTCTTAAAAGAAACCGCCATTGTATCTTTTTTCATAACCCATTACCATGTTATAATAGCCTAATTAACATGTTTCGGAAAATCCCATTAGCTGGATCCCTCCCTTCGGGTAGCCTATTGCTCCCAACGTACGCAGTGTATCATCATAGTTGCCAAATTCAATAGATCACTGCGTATACTTATTGGGAATGAACAGTCCGTCAAATTGTTTTTTATGGGATCAATAAACAAATTGAATTGAATTGAATAAGGATCAGCAGATTAACCCTACCATGCATGCCTCTTTCCGATGAATAAATTATAATTAAACCCTATTGTATTACAATCGTGATAATAATATTATTTGTGTTGGCCAATCAAAGGATCCTCTACAGAGGAGTTCATATTCAATTGCCAGACCACAAACTTACTAATTTTCTATGCAGCAACTATTAACCGGGTCCTGGTTGTTTCATTTTAATTTGCACACATAACTACAGCTGCCCAATACAACGGCCTTCATTCGAATGGAAATGGATAACAGTAGCGAGCAACTCGATACTGCTTTACTTGCTGCAGAGACGCCTGTTCCATGGCAACGGAGAAAAGGCTATCAAGCGATGCCCATTATTAGGCCTACAACCAGCGTGAGAAGCAGCTCGAGTCACACGCCGTAAATGTAGCCTGTCATCCAACAGTTAGCAGTCTATTAATGCAACATTCTGTCAGTCGTAACTTAAATTATAATAACTTTTTATAGGCCAATAAAGATATGATTGATAGAATGAGCTTGCATATTCCAGGAGTATACACTGCTAAGTGGGTGGAAACAAAATAGATGGACAAGCATTTAGACAAATAGGGGACTACTGCATTTTATATTATAATAGCCTACCTTATAAAAAAAATACCACCAATGAGCAAGCGTGAACCACACGGCGCGGCCAATTATATATAAAGTGCTTGGTCAATGCGTCTTGAACCATTTTCTCATACTTGGCACCACGCGCGCGTTGAGAACACCATTTCCGAAATTTTACTCATTGTGTAGTATTGTTGAAAATTAGTAAATTCTTAATATTACTAGGCCTACTGTGCGGATGAAGCTTCAGCCAGAATTGCGTAGTCCCATGTGCTATCAATGCTGTAATTGGGCTAAGTAGAAATTCGGTTCAGCATAAAATTGAAATAAGAATTATCGGCTTGCATAAAAGGGTAGTTTGGTGCGAGATATACACAGGAAGCATCTCTGTTTGATTATTTTATCGGGGCGTTTGAAAAAACATGTCGACAGTGGACTACCTTGATGATGTGACAGTCAAAGGAGACGTTTTCAGTGACTTGACTCTGGCCAATTCACAGGACTCCAGTAATAACCAGCTTGTTGTCTTCGGTGCATTCGTCATTGGGATCGGTCTGATCGGAAGCTTCATGAACGGCGTTGTGCTAAGTGTTCTACTTTCGAAGAAACTTAGAACAAAGGCGACTTACATACTCATCATCAACCAAGTCGTTCTCGACTTCCTGTCCTGCTTGTTTCTACTTCCTTGCTACATCATAAAGATGCGCAATGTCTACCTGTCAGGTGACTGGGGAAGGTTCGTCTGTATCGTGTTCTTCTTTGATACCAGCGTATTTTCTGTACAGGCAGGGTCCATAACGAACCTCGTTCTGATCGCTGCGGAAAGGTATTTGAAGATCGTTCACTCAGTTTTTCACCTAAAATACTTCAAACGATGGATGTTGTTCGTTGGGCTGATATCTGTCTGGCTCACTGTTATATTTCTTAACCTATATTATGTGTGGACAGTTGATGTCGTTGACGGTGCTTGCCACTCCAGCTACAATGTATCAAGCGGAGAGTTCTTAGGTTACGGTGTATTCATCATGGCCTGGGAGTTCGTCATTCCGTTGATCCTGCTCGTGTATCTCTACGGACGCATTCTCTTGTTCGTCAGACAGAAAAACAAGGTGATTAACGAGATTTACAACAACGAAGCGATGGCTACAAGTCTCCAGACGAACGCACATCGAAGTCAGATGAATGTCACCATCACCATGATCCTCGTTTCATCGGCCTTTGTCGTCTGTTGGTTTCCAAACCAACTCGTCTATTTTCTCTCGTTCATTGACAGCGTCTATGCTATAGCTCAGGTCTACTTCGCGACGGTCTTTCTCATCTTCCTCAATGTCTGCTTGAATCCCTTGATCTACGCTGCCAAGCACGAGGAGGTCAGGAACCGCCTCAAGAAATGGTTCTTCAAAACCAAAGTACAGCCCGAAATCTCGAGAGTTTCTCCGTAATGCCTTGGAAGCTGTTTCAAGAGCGAGGCAGCTGAATCTGCCAGTTTTACGGAATGGAGTTTTTATTCCTCTGTTTAAGAGATAGGCTATTCTATTTGCTTCGTGGATGGTTTGTTGCGAAATATAGATGCTACTGACAACTTCTGTAGACCAGCATAAAATAAAGTACGCTGTAGATTTAGGCTTATGCGCTTTTAGGTTCGTTAAAAACTTTTTTTAACATGTTTACTTTCACATAGGCTAAACAAACCAGCAAATAGAGCAGAACATGTCTATTTAGAAATCCACGCATCTACCTCTGTACCCCCACCTTAAAATATACAATCGTAACCGTGAAATTCAAATTTACGTAGCACATTTTTAGTTGGGCGAAGAGAGCACCAGTCAAATGACGGGTTCTGAGTGAAGTCAAAGGGATTGTCAACAGATCTGTTGGTACCAGATACTCTATTACAGCTAGGGGTTTTCACAGTTTGAGAACCCCTGGTCTATTACGCCATTATATAGATAGACAGAGAACCTAGATACACTATGACGCGCCCAGGGATTTACCAAGTCTGGACAGAAGGAAAACTATCTATTATATTTCAATTATAATTTCTTCTCATTCCATTACGTCATTAGGTAGAGCGAAAAACTATAGGTAGGCCTACACTATTACGCGTCTAGCGGTTTACTATTTTAATTATAATTTTATTTCTCTGTTTGGTGTTTGGCAAGTGCAGGCTGAGTGTAAATGGCCATTTCAACATGCTGACGCAAGCCACAGGATATCTATCAGCAAGCCTTACAAATTCTTGAATGTTAGCTGAGCAGGCTCTGGAAAGAATTAACGCAGAAGGTGGGAAGCGAATGGATGGAGCTGGGCTTCTAATACTGTCGATCAACAACATACATAGGCTAATTGTGTACGCCTTTGCCTAGAGGTCACACCACTATGTTCTTTTCTGGCTTGATAATGGTTATGGTCTATAGGGTCAAGGAATGAATATTTACTTAAAATAAAGCGGATTCTGTGAGTGGTGGGATTTAATCGATTTGCTGAACCTCCTGGTAATGGTTTGTTAATTGAAAATTATCAATTCCACAATATCGGCCTATAGACCTAGCATACTCGTCTAAATTCCTGGGTGCATTATATCGATCGGCATTTGATATGTACTTATAGCTGAAATGTCTAAAACATCTACAAATATAGGTGTAATTCACAAAATAGCCTATCTTTTTTCACTTCATAGATCTATACTAAAAAATATATCTCACACTTATTCACCCTTACTAAAGTTATGGCAATCTCATCTGGACCTCTACATATTGCTACAATCTAATGATGATGATGATGATGATGATGATGATGACGAGTACTGTTCTCAGCCTGAAGGCAGGTTCAGTGGCTTTACGGCTCTGGAGATGAGATGAGTGAGGTGGTTTCCCGTTGCCTTGCTCACAGAGGATTGTGGGTGAGCAACTTGTTCAAGGCCGCTACACAGTGGCTTGCGGCTGATTCGAACCTGCGAACTTTCGGTCACAAGGCGACGAACTTACCGCTACACCACCGCGTCCCTACTCACCTAGTAAAACTAAATAAATTGCAAAAAGAGCCATTAGAATTATTATCAAATCTCCCTTTAATACCCATAGGCTACTAGCCCTTTATATTGGTAAAATGATCCTTTTAAAAATTTCTCAAATCAAATTAATAAAAAAAATAGCACATTAGGCCTATGTAGGCTACAAATAATATGACAATAGCTTTCTTTCACTTATATTCTCGTCCTATTTTAGAATTTTTAGTCCTAACTTGCATATATCAAGGGATTTAGAAATAATGGAATTTACATAACATTCTTTGCAAAAACCAACACCATAAAGTTTTCTATTAAGTATCATGGACCTTAATCATAGAATAATATACCGGAAACTCTTCGCGTAGCCAGAAGTCTCACCCAATTTAAAACTCAAATCTGTGCGAACACAAAATATCGTCAAATAAACTACCATAATCACGAAATCAACATAGGCCTAAGTTTATTTCTTTCATTATTTTGAGTTAAGGCAGAGGTGAGGTATCCCAATGCAACTGTTTGCATGTTTCCCAAAAATCCGCCATTGTATTTTTTGCTTAACCTAGAGTGCCAAGTTATAGTAATTAATACGTTTTCGGCAAATCCATAGGCAGAGACTTGGTCTAGCAATTGGAGGAGACGAACGAGCGGCCGAAGGACGATCGCCGGGGTCCGACATTTTGGACGAACGGCTGATTTGCCGACGACATTTTCCATTTTCATCGACCAAATTATCTGACGAATTTTTTCTTAGTCATTTCCCCGAAATCTCCTGAAAACATACCATTTCCCCTGTCAAAATAGCTGATGACCTTTCCTAAGTCATTTGATCGCAACAACCAAAAAACGTACCATGTTTCCCTTTCAGGACATCTTTTTTTAGTCTTTACTTCTTAGGATAATAACAGAATTAGGGCCTAACCAATAATGTCCTGAACACATTTTGCCAGTGTTCAGGACATTATTGGTTAATTCTGTTATTATCCTAAGAAGACGGTCCCCCAATGTTTGTGGTGGGGACCGCCCATGCTCATGTCCCCACTATCTAGGAAATATTCATAATTATTATGAATCTTTCCTAGATATTGGGGGAAATGAGCATTGGCGGTCACCACCACAAACATTGGGGACCGTCCCTCTGTCCCCCTAAGTCTCCGCCCATGAGTAAATCCCATTAACGGCATCACTCCACTTGGGTGGCCTATAATATGGGTCCTAACAGTCGTAGTAATAAACGCAGTGTATCTTCATAATAATATTGACAAATGCAATAAATCACTGCGTGTACTTATTGTGAATGAACAGTATGTCTAATTGTTTTCTTTATGTGATCAATTGAATTGAATTGAATTGAATTGAATAAGAGATCAGCAGATCAACCTTACCATGTCCCTTTCCGATGAAAAAATTATAATTAAACCCTATTCTGCTACAATCGTGATAATATTGTGTTGACCAATCAGTGGATCCTCTAAAGAATAATTAATCATCGTTCATCAACTGCCACTCCACAAATTCTCGATGCAGCAAATTACTAGCCGGGCCTTGGGTGTTTCATTTAAATCGGAGACTTAACAACAGCTGCCCAATACAACCCGGTATAAAGGTTTCAAATTACCCCCTCCTAAACATTACCCCCCCACCCGGTAACTTGAAACCGGTTTCAGATTACCCCCGGAAACTAGATTTGCATCAATCGTCGCATTTATTACACTAAAAAAAATCAGAAAAATCATGCCGCTTCTTGTTTTGGTCTGAAGATTTTCATCCGTCATTTCACTTCGTGATTTGCTATAAATATTTTGATCCGAAAAAAATAATAGCCGCGAAGCCATTTTCTCCATGTAAACTTCAGCGGCGAATAGTATTTTAGTTACAGATGAAAATATTGATAAAAAACCACGAAGTGGGATGACGGATGAAAATCTTCAGACCAAAACAAGAAGCGGGATGAATTTTTTTGATATTTTTAGTGCAATAAATGCGAAGATTGATGCAATTTACAGTTTGCAGGGGGGTAATGTTTAGGAGGGGGTAACCTGAAACCTTTACACCGGGATGCCACTCTGAATTTAAAAAACCTAGAAACCTAGAAAAGACCGAAACACCTAGATCTAGGTGGAAAAGCTATGGTTGGCATAGCTTTATACAACGGCTTTAATTGCATGCAGTCGTGAGCAACTCGATGCGGCTTCACTCGCTTCAGAAGCTGTCGTCAACGACAGCGGAAAAACTACCAAGCGATGCTCGTTATTACGTCTACACCTAACGAGAGAAGCAGATCGAGTCACAAGCAGGAAACGTAACCAGTCATCCAACAGGTCGCTGTCTATTATTGCTAAACACGAACGCATGTAATTAGTTATCATCTTTGACAGTATGTAACACGTATCGCAGAAGCTTGCTTTTTAGTGGGTGGAATCAAATATAACTGCAGGGACAAGCATGTAGACAGATAGGAGTCTACTGCATTTAATATATTAATTATTATATCTTATAAATAGGTCTAGTACCACCATCCACCAATGAGGATGAGCCAAACGACGCGACCAGTAATTATACAGATGCAGTGCTTGGTCAATGCGCATTGAACGAGGTCCTCACACTTAGCACAATGCGTGTGGACACTCTATGAAATTATACTGATAATTAGCCTATGTATTAATGCTGAAAATTAGTAAATTCTGAATATTTCTGCTGTACTGTTGAAGCTTCAGCCAGAATGGCGCAGACCTATATTATTAGTGCCATTATCGAGTCGAAATTCGGTTGAAAATAAATTGAAATAAGAATTATTATCGGCTTGTGGTAAAAGGGCAATTTTTAGCGATACACTCACACGAAACGTCGCTGTCTTTACTATTTCTTCAGAGGCGTTTGAAAGACATGTCGACAGTGGACTATCTGGATGATTCAACAATCAATGGACACGTTTTTAGTGGCTTGACTCTGGACAATTCACAGGACCCCGCCAGTCAGCTTGTGGTCTTCTGTGGCTTTGTCATTGGAATCGGTCTGATCGGAACCTTCATGAACGGTGTTGTGCTAAGCGTTCTACTCTCGAAGAAACTTAGAACGAAGGCCACCTATCTACTCATCATCAACCAAGTCGTACTCGACTTCCTGTCCTGTTTGTTTCTACTTCCGTGCTACATCGTAAAGATGCGCAATGTCTACCTGTCAGGTGACTGGGGAAGGTTCGTCTGTATCGTGTTCTTTTTTGATACCAGCGTATTTTCATTACAGGATCCATCACAAACCTTGTCTTGATCGCGGCGGAAAGGTATTCGAAGATCGTTCAACGAACATTCTTCAAGCGATGGATGCTGTTCGTAGGGTTGACGTTCGTCTGGCTCACTGTTATATTCATCAACATCTATTTTGTGTGGACAGTGGCTGTCGTTGACGGTGCGTGCTTCACCCTCTACGACGACTCAAGCGGACGATCCTTCTTAGCCTACGGTATATTCATCATGGCCTGGGAGTTCGTCATTCCGTTGATCCGGCTCGTGTATCTCTACGGACGCATTCTGCTGTTCGTCAGACAGAGAAGCCCTGATGCTTAACGAGGAGAACTACAGCAACCAAGCGATGGTTGCTAGCATCCAGACGAACGCTCATCGCAGTCAGATGAATGTCACCATCACTATGATCCTCGTTTCATCGGCTTTTGTCGTCTGTTGGTTTCCCAACCAACTCTTCTGTCTTCTTACGTTCATCGACGACATCTATTACTCAACAAACTTCTACTACGCGACTGTCTTTCTCGTCTTTCTCAACGTCTCAACCAATCCTTTGACATACGCCGCCAAACACGAGGAGGTGAAGACCCGCCTCAAGAAGTGGTTGTTCAAAACCAAAGTTCAACCGGAAATCTCAACGGTTATCCGGTGAAATCTTGATAGATGTTACAGGGACTTGTATATTTTGAAACGGGCAGTTTATCCAAGCCAGTTTTACTGCTTAGCTCCCGCTTAGCATATAGCCTACCGTGTATAAGAGAGATTCTTGGAACATTTGTTTGACGATTGATCAAGAATAAAATAACAATTTTTATTGTTGTGTAATCGGTAGTCACGTGACCTTGACAATAGACTGAGATAGAGTCTACATCGCGTTTCATTGTAAGCATATACAACGACAAAACTCTATAGATAAATCTAACCGTTAAAAGTTTGATCATGGTTTGCTCTAACCCATTCAACGCCACAGTGATGTGCCACCGGAGTGTTCTGTCGCGATTGAACTATACGAGCGTAGTTTGCCTCGCCTGCTCTAGAAGTCAGAATTTAAAGTACATTACACGTAGCCAATTATAGACCTACGCGCATCTAAATCTTAAATTATAAAACAGAAAGTTTGTCCTTCCAGATGTGTGTAATTGACTCTTCGTTATGAAAAGGCTCGGAAATGAAACAGCGTCGATTTAACAAAATATTTGCAAATGATTCTTACCCAAATTATAAGGTCAACGCAACTATTTTCAGCTTTTAATTCAATTCAAAACAAGAGTTATTAGCGTTTCAAGACAGATTTCATCAATAACCGCTCACCTAACGCTGTAGTAAAGAGTATACAGCCCGCGTGACGTCATAACCGCCCAGTAATAATTTTTGTAGCGCCCGGCCAGGGCGGGTCACGTTTGGCTTTTTGGGGAAGCGGGGTTGGGTGGAGGGTTGGCGAAAACCCGAAATTTAGCGGTCAACGATGGGTACCGCAGTGGAGTAGTGTTTAAAACACGAAATTTCACTTTAGAACTCGAGTTATTAGCGTTTTAACACAGTTTTCAAATCGTTCACTCTTTAGTAAAGAGTCGCGAGCTTTAGTAAAGTCTACAGCCTGCGTGACGTCATACTCGCTCAGTAATAATTACCGTAGCGCCCCGCAGGGGCGGGTCACGTTTGGCTTTTTGGGGAACCGGGGTGGGCTGGAGGGTTGGCGGTCAACGATGGGTACCGCAGTGGAGTAGTGTTTACAACCCTCAATTTCCCGGGCGAAGCCTGGTACAAAAGCTAGTACATACATAAGTATATACTAAGTATGAAACGCCTTGTTACATGTGGGGTTTTGTCGGCATAGGGCCAACGCAGATGTTCTAGGACAAGGATGTTTGGATACATAATAAAAGTCGCTTTAAATCGCTTTATATTGGAGATTTTGATTAAATCTTGTGAAATTTATGAGCCTGGCCCTTTCTTTCCGGCAAGTTCTCTTTAGGCAAACAGGTGCTGTCATAAATGTAGGCCTACATGTATAATAAATATATATTATGCACGAATATTAATAGCCTACGTATGTAGGCTACAATTGCACAAAGCCACGAGGTTCCACGAGGAATGATTGCAAAAGGATTTTTCTTTGACGACTTTGGTTCCAATGTGTCCATAGAATGTACCTGAACCTTCTCCGCGGTTTAAAGTTTAAACTGCGCAATGCAATGTTAGATAATGTTAGACAAACTGGCTAAAGTGCTGAATTCTCACCACTGATAATGCAGCTCCCATCTGTTCTCTAATGGAGCTACTCGTCCTTCAATTTAAAAATAAAATTCATCTACGAATTAAGCTATCTTCTTCATGAACACTGCTTAAAAAAAGCATTAATCAACGCACTCATCTGGTTGATATAATTCATTCATTCATTCAAGTATTTATATAGCGCCTCTTCAGGGAAACTACTCAGAGGCGCTCTCGACTCCAGCACGGCCAAACAAGTTGGTATTAGTAACACGTTGTCCTGATCAATCCACATGTCTCCTTATGTTTAATCATGTCTCCACGCTTATCATTTTTTCACTCATTGGTTTGTCTTTCCTTATATAGCTAAGAGTTAGCCTATATCTAACTAACTTAGCTAAGATGCTGTCAAGTAATCGTAATCACTCACAGTTATACTTGGCATATAATTTTCGACAGTTTTTTTTGTGTAACTTGTAGGCTACGCAGTATCCCTATTTAGTTGGATCAACGATCTCATCGGGGCATCTTGTTATGGCCTTCCTCTAGTTGACAATGTGATGAACAATTAATGATAGGCTGTAGTAATAGTTGGTTTGGTTGCGAGATAAAGGGGGAATGAAACTGCAAAAATGAATCAAATACTTGTAGCTAGGCCTATTCTTCAAACAGTTTAACTGATAGATCCTATAGTCAGTAACTAGATCCACTTGTACAAATATAGGCCTAGTTACTGAATAAGAACACAAAACAGGAGACATATGCATTAAAAGTTTATTAAACTTTATTTGTTGGAATAAACAGCACCACAGACTTAAATTGTCCCGGAATAAACCAACATAGGCCTACATGTAACATCTTTTGAACATACCCAGTTCATTCAACATTCATAATTATACTAAGGCATAAAAAATAAAAAAAAGTAGTTAAAATTCAGTGACTCTTTTTTGGCAGATTTACATGTTTCGCTAAGTCCTTTCCAAAAGATTAAATAACCTTATATTCATCTTCGTCATCGCCATCGTTGTCAACGTCGTTATAAGCATGTGAAAGAAATATGAATACATTCATAGGAGTTCATGGCTATAATTGTAGGCCTAACGTAAAGGCAAACAAACATATTATTAACATCTAAGCTTATATATTATATCGCGGCCCTATCTATCTGCATAAACAGAAAGATTTATAAGGACGATTCGAATGTTATCTTGTGACCGTTTATATCTTGCAAAGCGGAAAGGATAGGAAACAACAGATGTAATCATTCCAGGCGAGGCCCATACATGATGGCATATTGATTCAAGCCTCTTCTCCGGCACAGTTTGGCTCACCCGTGGTCTATTCCAGTTAGCATAGCTGAAAGGTGTTTCGATTCCATTGAATGCATTCCAAACGAACGGTTGGGACATCTGTCATTTTCTCTTTGTCCGCTGGTCCACGTATACCAAAATATATCAACGGGGATACCAAAATCTATGCCAGACGATCTCATAACAATCGTTTTTTGAGATGAAAGTCATGAGACAAAATAAAATCGTTTTTGTTACTTTTTTGCTGCGCTATGCATTTGAATTGTCAAAAAAGTGGTTGAACTCACTAAAAGTGATATAAATTATGTTCTGTTTTAAATATTTCTGTTAAAAATGTCTATTGCACGTAGGGCTAAATATGAATTGCCTTTAAGCATGCAATGTTTGATTTAGAACTTCTTACTTTTGGCCATGGTTTTGGCTAAGATATTGGCAAAAATCCTTAGGAGTCTTTATATGGTCCACCCTGTAGAGCAACTGGCCCGCCAACCTTGAAAAAAAACCTCTAGAAATTCGTCAATCACCTTTACCAGCAACTTTAAGAGCAAACTAGGCAATAATTTGCTTTGTGATAGTTTGCCTAATAAAGTATCGCTATAGGCCTACACAAAATTGTCTTTTTATATTTGAATATAGCTTTCTAGTTTATCAATATCGTAAATTTTAGTATTCCCACTTGTCGAAATAGCCTCACACCCACATTGTCACGGAATAAACTAATAGGCTATGTTATATCATTTAACATTTTCAGTTCACTTAATTATTATATTCGCTGGTGACATGCAACGACGCTTTTTGTAGATTTTCATATTCTGTTAAGCTTTATGATCCATCCCAAAGGTGGAAATTGACTTAGAAATCGTTATCGGCGTTCACGTCGTTTTTAGACACATAAAAGCATCTATACACCGTAAGAATTCGTGGCTTTGGAAATCTAAAAGTAAACAAGTACAGACCTTTATGTAAAGCAATTGCGTACATTCGTATATAATGTTTACATAGAAGTAAGACTCAATAATTATTGGAGCCTTATGACCATATTTTATATCTCGCACAGAGGAAATGACATCCGGCTACAGCTGTAATCATTCCAAGCGAGGTCCTTGCATGATGCCATATGCACACAAAACTCGTTTCCGGCACAGTTTGGCTCACCACTACCCCAGTTGGTATAGTTGAAAGGTACTTCGATTCCGTTGAGTGCTTTCCAGGCAAAAGAATCCGGACAGTTCGCATTTTCCCTCTGGCCACTCATCCACAACAAATATCCACCGTCACACCAATCTGCTGTAGCAGAAGATCTGATGGCAGTACCTAGGACAACCACAACAAAGTTCTTTTGATCAACTTTTGCACCGAATTGCAGCTAATAATTTTTAGCATGCCAGTATTTATTATAATGAACAAAATATCAACTGATGGAGAATTCAAACTAACCTTTCCGTGTGTCAACAAACCAAGTCAAAAGGGAATAAATTATCCTTCCGCTACGCAGTGGCGTAGCCAGGAATAATTTATGATTTTTTGGGGGGTTATGGCCTGGCCGGATGCTCTTTCTGACACCAACCCTAAAGTATTAGACCTACAGTAAAAAAGGAATAAAGAAACAACGGGAATAAAATAAGAAAAACAATTGTTACTAAGCTTACAAGCAATTGGTTTTTTCTTATTTAAGTGACTAAATAACCTTTTAAGAAAAATTTTCCTAAGCCAATGGGGGGGTAACTCCAGAGGCCCCCTTGTCTACGCCACTCCTGCTACGTCGGTCTCCTCGTGTTTTCTTTTACTTGCATGCCTTAACTTCCTTTTCTATTCTTGACTCATCTTGAGTATACGATATGTTACCTATGCTCTTCGTCACAACATGTGCATTTTAATGTTAACGAACCCTTCTATGAACATCAGCACCAAGTAGCCTACATCAAACGTTGGACTTGCAGTTACGGTCATCATCAGGTAGGCTATAAACCTTCATTGAGACGCCTCATACAGTTCTCAAATTTTAATTAACGTATAGGCATACATAGGTCAGCACTAAAATTATTGTATGGTCTCTGTAGACAAATCATTTTCATCTTATATCCTTACATAGACAGTAATTCATAGAAATAAGTCAGCGAAATTAGCCTAAACAGTTAAGATCTTTCATGCATATTGTGTGCGCATTGTGTCTTACTGCCTGCGTTTTTAAGCGATACTTACTGTTAAACTTCGATCGAATATAACTGGTTACGGCATCGTGTTCTTCCTGGCTGGTAATCGCAGCCAAATGCGCACCGGGCATAATTCCTCTGCATCTGTCAGTTGCTCTACCCCAGGTCATTTCCTCAAATATGATGGAATAGCAGCTTCCTGCTTCTGGAAGGTAGTCGAATCCAAAAGGACATTCTGCATAGGACACATGCGAAATGAAATAAAACTAAAGATCCGGGCCTTCAAAAGAATTCATACGACTGCCAACATTCACATTAAATTTTACTGTTTCTAAGAGACTATTTTCAAAAGTGATCCTTTTCCCTCTAGGCCTTAGCACAGGTTGCGCAATATGGGCATTTCCGGAAGTTCCATAAAATTCATGATAATTATCTCCAAAAATTATTATGCTTTTTTTGCTAGATGACGAAAGCTGATTAGATCAAAATCGACCCTAGACTCTCTCCCACTATCTTTGATATTCAACCAAACCCAAAACTGACTCTAGACTCTCTCCCTCTACATTTGATATCCAACCAGGTTCGAAAGTCTGTCCCGTTCGCACACTCCATTAGCGCGCATCCAAAACCCGGTGATGTGGATTGGACTACCCCTTGATCCGAACCTGCTTTTTAGGTCACTCTTTGATAAGTTCCATTAGCACGTGAAAACTGTTCTTTTTGGCCGTGCTGGAGTAGAGAGCGTCTCTGAGTGGTCCTTTCAAGAATTGCCAAATAAACCCTGGAATGAGTGAACTGATGAAATCAAATCAATTTTGCTCGGTGTTTCCAATAATTATGCAATGAGACCAAAATCAAAATAATAGTCCTGTGTATGCAGCAAAACTGATAGCAAACCTTCTCTTGGTCGATTTTGCTGTTCGATCAGGTTCATCAGCAGTTGACGAATAGACCTCATCTCAGACGTCATACCCGCACACATTTCATGCTCGTATGTGACATCATTTCTGCTCGGAATGTTCGATCTACAGTAACTGGTAGCAATCAAACAACTCAACAGTAGCGCAAGTTTGACATCCATGGTCTGTGATGTCTTTTGATAACTTTTGATGTCTGTCAGTTTATCAAGTCGACGTCATCTGGGTTATCATCGGATCTAGCAATTATTTATAGGCTGTTACTCTAGGACATGAAGGGCAACTTGTTGGTTTCAAATGTGGAAAGACCCATGATCGACGATTAAATGCTCATCATGAACGCATTGAGTTGCAGAAGAACAACAGACCCTTAATTGTGATCATGCATTAAACTATTAGCCTGCGCTTGGAATCCTTTTGCATCTGACCAGGCCAGATTTAGGGAGGGTGATGCGAGTGCTTGCAGCACACGGAGAGTTTTGATGGGTCCGCGTTTATTGGTGTGGTGGGTTGGAGGGCCGTCAGAGAGGGAACATAAGAGTTTAATCACAGCGCGTGAGCCATCACTAGTCACGATGCCTCTGAGAGTCGGGTAAATGAGAATTGATGCTTCACATGTAACATTTTCTGATGTCTGCATACATGAATAAGTACGTATGCACGTATGCGTATGTAATATGTATGCATGTACGTATGCAAGACGCATGCACAGACGAATGTGGATGTTTATATGAATAAGATATTAAGGCAAGATAAGAATATTCTTTACTTTACCAATAATGTAATCCGCGTTTTTGGTGTAGGCCTACATAAATTAGTCCACGTTAGCTACATCGGTAAGAGAGCTGGCGGCCGCGCGTCTGTGGAAGAGAGCATGCGGGCCACGGTTCGAATCCCGAAGGTGACTATTTCAGAGATTTAAAATCTCGGGCTAGCACGGGGACCTAAATGGCGTGGCGTCCATTCAAACGGGCGAGCGGTGGTGAAAGATCTCACCCTCAAGGTCGAGGCCATAAGACAGCCGCTATATAAAAATCCGATTACATTTACATTAACATTGTAATAAACATGCATCATATAAAGAGCCCAGCAAAAGTCAAATATCTCAAAATTACAACACATGCTACTGTCTAGTAAATACAATATAAGTAGTTCTAAGTTCTTATGATGACCGACTACGTAGGCCCAAAGGCTCCTGCACTTTGGTTTACATGGCATTTAGATTAGACATAGAATCTTTATTAAAAATGATCTCGTTAGGGCGTCCGGCGGTGTCCGTTCTATATAGGGATTATTCGATCTTGCAGTCCTGGTCCTATGATTGAGTAGGTTCTGCAGAAGTCCGTGATCAAAAGGGACAGCTGCAAGGCCTCCCGTCCGCCGTTCTAAATAACTGCTGAATCTGCCTGGCAGTGGAAACTCAAACAAGGGCCTCACACAAGTGCACAAATTGAAGCCTAAAAATTATGCTCAAATCAGTAGTTTTTTGTAATAACTTGCCAATTCGTTCTGAGATTTTTAACTCATTTTTACTATAAGAATAACAATGATAAAAACACATTTCTTTTATCATGTGTGCGGCCACAAAAGTGTGTGACCCTGCTCGGTTAAAATTTAACTAACTGAAATCTTATAAAATTGATATGATTGAATCAAAATAGACTGTTTGACAAGGGGAATGCTCAAACTAATCGATTCTCTACCCCACGAAAGCCGAACTGCAATATTGATGAACAATAATCATGGCGTACTGTATAGAGAAATTGAAGACCTCTTCCAATTGAAGCATGTGGCTCAACGCTTAACACTCGAGTGCCCAAGGTATTTTTAGGTACACGAAGGCCCAAGGGGGGGTCCGCGCGGACCCCAGCGTTTTTTGTGAATATCTTGAGAAGGGATTGGAATATCGTTACAGAATTTGAATTTAGTTCTATGTGATCCCAAATGAATTTGCAATCGATTGATGTATCTTATATCACAATAGTACCACCTGGTGCAAAATAGGAGTGTAAAAATATCGGGATACACATTTTACGCTTGCTTGCGTTATTTACCGAAGGAAGCCTATCGTTTTCATGTTGGTATCTTGAGAAGGGATTGGAATATCGTTACAGAATTTAGTTCTATGTAATCCCAAATGAATTTGCAATCGACTGATGTATCTCGTATCACAATAGCACCATCCGGTGTAAAACAATAGTGTAAAAATCTCATGATACACATTATATGCTTGCTTGCGTCATTTACCGAAGGAAGCTATCATACGTCCGGCGCGTCCGCATGCCAGTCACCTGCTCTCACTTCCAGCTAGCGACGGACCAGTTGCATTATGGTAGACTAAATCGTAATCTCAATTGTAAATTTGTATAGCGCCGCTTCAAAAGAGACTTCTCAGAGGGGTTCCTGACCTGACAACACCATGCCACGATTGAAAGGGGTAATTTTCAAACAATTGCGGAGAAAGGGGAAGTAGGCTACGGGTATCTGTGTGGTGTTAGGCCTACTCGTGGGTCGAGTAAGAAGGGTAGGCCACTGCCGTCTACAACAACACCGGCTAAGAAGAAAAGCTGAGCCATTTATTCGCGTAACCTTGACAGAATGGTTGCCACCATTTGTATGAACTGTCCTAAGCCATCAGTTTTGACGCATAGGCCTACATGTTGTATGCAATTGTTGCTGTGGTAGGCCTACGCAGACTTGCAAACTTTCAAATTCTGTGCTGCAAACATAGGCCAAACATGGTGATATAATGTCAGTAAATCTAAGTTCAACAATTTATATGAATATTTATTTCATACAACGTGCGCTGGCCATTGATTTATTGGTCAGTAACTATACGCATGTATACGGCAAATAGCCGCATATCGTGCGGTACCCTTGGTATATCCTGTGGTTGTGGGGTACAGGGTTGGACAATACTCACGCAAAATATACCATTCGATGCCCAAATGATTGTTTTAGGATGTCCTGAAAGCATTTTTGCAGATCTATAGCCGTCAAAACGTTATCCGGGAAAAACGGGCCTGGGGTCCGGTCGGACCCCCCCTTGGGCATTCGAGGGTTAAATAACCAGCCAGTATAACTTGAGTAGAAGCACATTTAATTACACAGCAAACACGTGAATAAAAGTTTTACAATTAACAGAGCCGTCCGCGCAGATGAACAAGACTCATGTTGACTTTGGGCCTATAATCCGAGTTGTCATAAGTTGATACAACGCAGACTTAATTTCACTTCTGCATAGGCCTATAGGCATACGCACGTGGCCTATTATACCAACTTACGTAGCCTACGCATGTTCAGTGATAGGTCTACTTATGCAGGCTACAATCTAAAGTGTACTGCCATTTGCACTAATTTTTTCAAACTGTTTGCAAATTTTGAATGATGACCTTAGACTATGACTTGATGTAATTATTTTACATGAAGTTTCATCGAGCCAGATCTTCAAGCGATTCTAAGTTCAAATTTAACGTTGAGAGAGACTTTACCCAGAGTTTATCATGAACTGCGTTTGAGAGATATTCGATTTGCTTTCAATGACCAATCAATCAGTCGCATAAATTTGTACAGCGCCCCTGCCAGTTCTCTACTCAGAGGCGCACCCAAACCAGGTCTGGTCAAAAAGAAAAGCCTTAAAAGATGATAGAAAGAACCAGCAGATTCACGAGGAAGTGAGCGGAGAACCGCAGGGAGGCCATTCCAAATAGCTGTTCCCATCACCGAGAGATAGGTTTTCAAGGTTCTTGAAAGTCAAGGAAGCTAGTAAATTTTCACACATTGTAAGATAGTCGAACGGTAGAAGAATATAGCCTCTCGAGAACATGTTATTGAGTGGGCTTCCAATGCCTTCCATTGTCTTTACGCAAGACGCGCTATATGCCTATCTAGAGTTTACTCAGGTGGGTTTTTGACGCAGTCTTGAAATCGTCCTTTCAACCGGGGTTTGGTCGGAAGCGCTCCTGAGTAGTATCGTTGAATAAGCGCTATATAAATATCCGTAATGAATGAACGGGCGAATTATGTCTAATCCATGTGATGCCCGAAGCTTAAATCCATGCTAAAATCGTACTTGTTCGCTAGGGCTTATCCCGTCTAGCTGCTTTGTAAGGCGCCATTGTAACGGCCTGGCTGTGTTACTGCGTAATAAAAATTGTCGTTATTATTATTATTATTATTATTATTATTATTATTATTATTATTATTATTATTATTATTATTATTATTATTATTATTATTATTATTATTATTATTATTATTAGTAGTAGTAGTAGTAGTAGTAGTAGTAGTAGTAGTAGTAGTAGTAGTAGTAGTAGTAGTAGTAGTATCAGTATTAGTATTATTATTGTCATTTTTATTACTACTACTACTACTACTACTACTACTGTAGCGACGTATGACTACGCTACAGGTTTCTGGTCGATAATATTATTATATTATTATTTTATTTAATTTTTGATCGGTTTCAGAGATCTGATATATATATATATGGTTTTCTTTCGGTGCTTCGTGTGACCTAGATTTTAATGTTGA
This sequence comes from Lumbricus terrestris, assembly GCA_949752735.1. NCBI lineage: Eukaryota > Metazoa > Annelida > Clitellata > Crassiclitellata > Lumbricidae > Lumbricus > Lumbricus terrestris. Next base: position 15,512,470 of record OX457043.1, on the reverse strand, counting down.
TGCGTGTTTGACACGGGTCACCGCGACCGCCTGTCTAGGCAGCAGCCGCTGCTGTGTCATCAATTGGTATATTTTCCCACGATAAGGCAATCGACGCCTCGGCCGTCTTCAAAGAGCGTGCCGCTTGCAGTCGATGAGGGTAATTCATCTTTCGCACGCTTCTCTGCGGTGGTCCGACGGATGGAGGGAGCGAGCCATACAGTCAGACAGACAAAGAGACGCACTGAAGAGGACGTGCTGGCCTGTGTATGTGTTAATAGCTCTCTGCTTCCTCAGGTTGAATTAGTGCATTTGAGGTTACGTGATCTCACGTCTGAGGGCGCTTTTCAGAAAGAGAGATAGAAGGAGAAAGACAGTGAGCTACGGACCGACGACAGACATACACGGAAGGCCGCAGCTGGCAGCTAATTCTTGCCGCCTTGAAACAGCTGCGTTGCTGCTGGGTTTGCGCGCGCGGCTCGCTTGCTGGTCATGCGCAGAAAGGGGGACGCGCTGGAAGTCAGGCAGCTATAAAAGCGAGAGCAGGCCGCAAAAGCGCAGTTGCGCACAGGATTGCAAGGACAGCGGATGTATCGAGAGTTGCGCACAGGATCTCAAGGCAATTGGATGTATTGCGGCTTTTGGTAGTCTTAGGCTCGATCGAGTTAGTGAAGTTTGGCCAGGATAAAGCGCCGCTTACACTAGTCTTCTGCGTCGTTGTTGTCGATTCATTCTCTCTCGACATGGAGTCGATTTAATAAAAGAGTTAGTTTGTTGCGAGAAACGATTTAGCGTCGTTGCGAGTTTTGCCTTCGCTTTCGCATTGGATCTGCTCCTGGATTAATATACGTCAAGGTCTTTCTTCGCCCTGTCACACGGAGTGATATATCGTGGGCTTCGAATCGTCAGCGCTCTGCTCTCGTTCTTCGAAATTGTGTTGCGAAGCGGTTGTTCGTATGTTTGCCTAAGGGCGTCTTTCTCAAACGGCTTGGATACATAGCCGAAATTGTTGTTCATTGCGTGAAATCAGCGACGGATTTAGCTGATCTTTTCGGGCGTTTCAAACTCGACGCCTTTCTGTGTGTTTCGTCGCATCTCTTGGATATCGTCTTCGTCGCTGTTCTTCGCACACGATCGGCTTTGTCCCTTGTCTTCGGACATAAGGTACGCTTTATTGGGGAATTAATACGATCGGTTATTAAGATATTTTGGGCTGAACTGAAATTGGCTGTGGGACTTGAGAGTCAATCGGGATTTAATTTAGGCATACTCCGGTTGATAGGTGTTTGCATTGAATTGTTGCATTTGATTTTCATTGAATGTCTTTACAAAGGATAGGAACTGATAATTGAACTTACTGACTTTTATGTTTGATTGCTTTGAACATAATTGATGTCAATTGAAGATTCAATTGATTGGGAATAATAAGAAATATTAATTAAACTTCTGACTTTGATCATTGATGGCATTGAATGCAACTGACGTTGAATGAATACTTGATTGATTGTGAGCTATAAAGATAGGAGTCATTTCTATAGCGCTATGGAGGAGTCTGGGCCAGTCACTCCTGCTCAGCCTTCTAGGCCCCCTTCTTCTATGGAGATATTGCTCGAAGCAATACAGACTAATGCTAAGTCGACTCATGAAGCAATACAAACTAATGCTAAGAGTACTCATGAGGCGATGTCTTTTATGCAGTCGTCAATTGAAACTAATGCTAGGGACACGCAAGAGGCGATTTCCACGGTAGAATTCAATGTCTTGGCGGTGCAATCAAATGTAAGAGAAGAGATCTCGGCGGTAAGAGATAATGTCAGGGAAGCGCTTACGGAAGTTGTATCACGCTTGGAAAGATTGGAGACATCGCCGGTACCCAAGCCTGCTGTGGATTTGAACCCTGGTTACCTCACCGCTATTACCACTGCGGACGCGCCATACCACTCGACCATCGGCCTGGAAGAAACTTTGGGTGCTAGGTCTAAAGATTTTGCACACCCTGGTATATTGCGAAGAAGTGATAGATTGGCTAGTAGGCCGCCAATTTCATATAGGGAGTCCGGCAGTCGAAATAACTGGCCGCCTTTCCATCGTTGGGATTCGAACCCGGAAGTCACCTCATCCTGTCCTCCCTCTATCTCTAGAGCTCGTCCACAGCAGCACGCGGTCCCATCAGGCGAGGATCCGGAAGTGGCGACTCCGGGGAGGCCGATAGGGCCGGGCGTTACAATTGGTCCCAGTCAGTGGGGTCAAATTAGTTCTAGAGATTTTGGTGATGATAGGTTAGAAGAAGAAACTGACTATGCTAGAACAGGCGAAATGGCAATGTCTTTTGAAAGAAGGAAGGAAAGGGAATTTGCTGATAATGTGGAAATAATGTCTGATGATGGTAGTGTAGACGTTGAGATCAGCAAGATAATGGAATCTAGACCTAAAACTGTTAAAATAATTGATAACAGAATGCATGCAGCACAGCAACCGGAGTTTAGAAATTTTGAAGTGAATAAACCGATCGCTAATAAATTGTCACGGGAGGGGGGTGATAAGGTCAACCCAGTCCCTTTGGCCTCTTCGTCCCTTCCTCTCGTCGAGTATCCTCGACCGGATCCACAATGGAGAATGCAAGCGTCGCTCGCACAGGTCGATCAACAAAGAGTGGAAATGGCACCGAGTCGGGTCGACTTTACACAACCAGCGTCGGTAATGCCGACCTATCAGTCAATGCCTGACTGCGTCCTCGACGGTCGTGCAACTTCGACCATGGTTGGTCGAGACTACGCTCGACCCGACCTTCCTCCTGGACCAGCGGCGATGGCAACGGTCGACTGGATGCAACCATACGCTCGACCCGACCATTCAAACATGCCGTGGAGGTATGCTCCGACCTACACTCCGAGCGCTCTCTACGGTAGCAGCGACAACCGGGTTTGGGTTGACCCGCTTCGCTGTCTCGACTCGTTTCGACCAAGCGACGCCGTCTTTCCTCGGTGGCCAACGGTCGTGGAATCGGCGAGGACGAGTTCGTGCCTCGGCGCGCAAAGCTTCGGATTTAGCCGTGACGCCGAACTACCGCGATGTCAGGCGGTAATGAAGTCGACACCTCTGGAGAGAAATGAAACGACGGCCGATAATAAAGCGACGTCTGCGGTTGGTGAAACGAAAGCACTGGCGCCTACCAACGTTTCGGTCGGTCCTATCAAAATTGTCCCGACGACCACCGTCGCAACGCAAACGACCGGCGACTGGGAGCTACCGTCGATCAGTTCAAAGGGAACAGTCAAGGAACTTGAACCGACCGCGTCTGCAACAGCTAAGGAGGGCGAGGGTAAACAGTCATCGACTTCTCCTCCTAAGCCAACACAATTCCTGAAACTTGGGTCTTTTAGCGGAAAGACGGACGTTGAAACATTCTTACGAAAATTCTCCGTGTGCGCCAGGAATAACAGATGGACGGACGAGGAGAGGTTGAACCAATTAGTAGTCTCATTGGTTGAACCGGCCACTCATTTGCTGAGCGAGTCGAACGCAGATAGCTTGGACACTTGGACGGCTTTGGTACAGCGACTTCGAGAACGATATGGTAACGCTGAACAGCAAGCTTTATTTCAGACACAGCTGAGTACTCGAAAGCAGAAAGCCGATGAAGATATGGGAGCCTTGGTCGATGATGTGCGCCGTCTGACCTCGCGTGCGTATCCGGGCTCTTCGACTGTCCACAGCGAAGCAATTGCTGTTCGGGCATTCTTGGATGCCCTGAGAGATAGAACGCTTGCTCTGAAAATCCGAGAGCGAGAACCGAAATCCCTCGACGAAGCCTACAAGGTAGCGATGCGATTGGACGGCTACCAGAAAGCGGAAGCCGGCGGCCATGAGCAGCACGAACGTCGACATGGGCGAATTAACGCGATTAAAGAAGAAGATTCGGAAATGAAGGACCTGCTGCGACGGATGGAGCGCCTGGAGAAGGAGCGACAACCAGTGTCGGCGGCCCCATTCAGAGACAATAATCGCGGGCCGGGGAGAGGTCAGAACGGGTCAACAAGAAACGAATGGTCGAACACCAATGGAGGTAATGGACGGGGAACTCTGCGATGTTACCTGTGTCATCGGCTGGGACATCTGAGCTCGGCTTGTAGACGTCGACCACAAAGACAAATGGAAACAGAGGTAGAACCGTCGACGCGGAGATGCTATGAGTGTTCAGCGACCGACCACCTAGTGCGCAATTGTCCCCAGCGACAAGCCGCAGAAGCAGAAGCCAACGGTGTCTCGAATGGACCGGCAAATGTTTACCATGTACAAGGTAGCACGAACGCGTATTTAGCTCTGAAGATCCATGGTAAGGACGTGTTGGCCTTGGTGGATACCGGAAGCGAAATGTCGCTAGTACCTGCATCCCTGGTGAGACGAAAAGATATGACGGCGTCGAAACAACTGCTAACCGCTGCGAATGGTACAGCTATACAGGTACTTGGAGAGACAGTCCTTCGATGTCGTGCAGCTGACTGCAAGTTCGACGTTCCCTGTTTAGTAACGGCTCAAGTCAGTGAGCTGATTCTTGGACTCGGGTGGTTGACAGAACAACAGGCTCATCTAAGTCTTCCGGACCAAACAATAGTACTACAAGGCCGCTCATTTCCTTTGGTAAGTCAAGACCGGAGGGGAATTTGTCGAAGGATAGCCGCCGCGCAGCACGTGAATGTTCCCGCATTATCAGAAATGGACGTCGAGGTGTATGCCATACTTCCAGACCTGAGACCGACCACAACTCAATGGGCGACGCCGCCACACGTGTTGACATCTGGACTCATAGTCGCCGGAACGCTGTTACCGGAACGGGCGATCGACTTGACAATCAGGGTGTTGAATCCGACCCACAAGGTGATTAAACTGTCGAAAGGAATGCAATGTGCTCTAGAAGAAGTGACAGTAGCCGGGGTTGACCAGAACAGCAATTCCGCGGCAGGCTGCGCCATGGTGAGTGAAGTCAAGGACTTTGTCAACTCACAAGATGTAGAGGTAGTTCTGAGCCCGTTATGGTCGAACATCGCTGAAGATGTTCCCCTTGAGGTACAACAGAGACTACGTGAAATTCTGATGAATCGTCGCGCCGCTTTTTCTCTCGGTGAATGGGATCTGGGCTTCACCGACATTCTACGACATGAGATCGACACGGGTAGCGAAACACCTGTTCGTCAGCCGCTGCGACGACAACCGCTTTCGCTACTTCCTATCATAGACGAACAAGTGCAGGCTATGTTGGATCAAGGACTGATCGAACCGTCACTGTCGCCTTGGGCAAGCAACGTTGTCATGGTTCAGAAACGAGACGGGACCCCTCGCTTTTGTGTCGACTACAGAGCGGTGAACGCCAAGACGCGCAAGGACGCCTACCCACTCCCGCTAATCAGCGAGAGCCTGGACGCACTCGGCGAAGCGAAATGGTTCAGCACCTTTGATCTCCGGGTCGGTTACCACCAGTTGGCTGTTCATCCAAGGGATAAACACAAAACGGCCTTCGTCACCCGGCGCGGGAGTTTTCAATTTAAAGTACTTCCGTTCGGGCTCTGCAATTCTCCGGCTTCGTTTGGCCGGATGATGAATCTGGTCATGGCGGGGTTAAACTTCGAGATTTGTTTAATCTATCTCGACGATATCATCGTCTTCGCCAGCGATCTGGAAACCCACTTGATTCGATTGGAGTAAGTCCTCGTTCGCCTGGAGGGAGTTAATCTTAAACTGAAGCCATCCAAGTGTAACTTACTACAGAAAAAGGTGCTGTTCCTCGGTCACGTGGTCAGTGAACACGGAGTAACCACAGATCCGGAGAAGATTCAAGCTGTTCGTGACTGGCCCACGCCGAGAAAGGTTAAAGATGTGAGAGCATTTCTTGGGTTATGTTCCTATTATCGCAAGTTCGTACCGAGTTTCGCTCAAATAGCCCGGCCGCTGCACCAAATGACTAAGAAGGGGTATAAGTTTGACTGGTCTGGTCCATGTGATAATGCGTTCCAAAAGCTAAAGAACTGCTTAACGGAATCTCCCATCTTGGCGCTTCCCAACGACACCGGAATGTACATACTGGATACGGATGCATCCGGGGAGTCCATCGGAGCGGTCCTATCTCAAATACAGGAGTCACAAGAACGGGTTATATGTTACGGGAGCAGAGTGTGTTCCGTGGCGGAACAAAATTACGACGTGACGAGGAGGGAGTTGTTGGCAGTGATCAACTTTCTGAAAGCGTTCAGACCATATCTTCTTGGACGAAAATTTATCCTACGAACAGACCACTCAGGGCTCCAATGGCTACGCAGGACCCCGTTGCCGATAGGACAACAGGCACGTTGGCTCTCAGTCATGGAGGAATTCGAATTTGAAATACAACATCGGTCCGGTGCAGCACACCAAAATGCGGATGCGCTGTCGCGAAGGCCAAACCCGGTCAACGTCATCCAAGAGCGACGCCTGCCATCTCAACCAACCTCGACTGAACTGACCGATTGGGATCCGCTGGTCATGGCAGAAGAACAACGGCAAGATCCGGACCTAAACTGGATTTTGCAATGGATGATGAAAACAACTGAAATGCCAACCGGAGAGAAGATACGGAGTTGCAGTGCGATGACTAAAACCTTGATTCATCAATGGCCTCAGTTAACTGTTAGAAATGGACTATTGTATCGAGCTTGGCTGAACTCTGACGGTGAGCCTGTTCGCTACCAGTTGATACCTCCGGTCGGGCGACGAGAGACCATCATCCGTCTTGCACATGAGGGGATGTCCGGAGGGCATTTGGGTGTCCGACGAACCGCGGCACAAGTACGACAGCGAGCCTACTGGCCGGGCTGGGGAGAACAAGTATACCAACAACTGAAGCGATGTGACAGCTGCGCCCGGTACATCAGAGGGAAACCACCCAGGCAAGGACCACTCCAGGATATGGCCGTCGGTGAACCAATGGAATGTCTTGGCGTCGACATAACCGAACCACATCCTGTATCCAGTCGTGGATATCACTATATCATGACCGTGATTGATCATTATAGCCGTTGGGCGGAGGCCTACCCTATCCGCAACCAGGAAGCCGCAACCGTGGCCCGGATGTTGATGGACCAGTGGATTCCTAGATTCGGCTGCTCTAAACAGCTTCTGACCGACCAGGGTCCCTGTTTCGAGGCCGCCTTGTTCCGAGATCTATGCCGCTTGATGCAAATTGACAAAATCAGGACGTCACCTTATAAACCGAGCACGAATGGAACAGTAGAACGTCTACATCGAACCTTAAATTCCATGCTCGGCAAAGTTGTCGCACAGAATCAGAAAGACTGGGACGTTCACCTGCCGTGGATTATGGGAGCGTACCGGGCTAGTCAACACGAAAGCACGGGGTTCACGCCGAACAAACTTTTCCTTGGGAGAGAAACGTGCCTTCCAATCGATCTGGTACTTGGGGACTGTAACCAGAACAATGAACAGCTGTCAGTGAACGATTACATCCAGAAAAGAACGGAAGAGATGCGAGACGTGTTCCAGTTGGCTCGGGAGTGCATGCAAAAGCAGGCCGTCCGCCGTGCTTTCCGGTATGATCTACGAGTCAAAAAGCCGTCGTTCACGAAAGGACAGTGGGTGTACTATTACTATCCCCGGAAGTACACCCGTATCAAGGATAAATGGGCTAAGTGGTTCTGTGGCCCTTACCGTATCATGGAGCAAGTGAGTCCGGTCTTGTTCCGGATCCAGAAGTCCGCTAGATCACAAGCGCTGCTTGTGTACGTCGACAAATTGAAGCCGTATCTGGGTGAACCTCCGTCAAGTTGGACCGAACCCGACCCACAACCGCAGGAACCGATCGAATTTCCAGGAACCGAGGACACTAATGACGCCCCGGTGGAACTGCCAAGACCCCGCCGTACCATTAAAAGGCCGGCCCGGTACTGTTCTTAGGTACCGCTTAATGGCGGCCATTATGAATGCAGAAGCATCTATAACCATGTTTTATTTTGATTGTGATGAATACGTTTACTTTACATGTGGAAGGCTTTACATGTGTGTGTTACTGTGTAAATAACTGTATTCTTGCATCGTATGTTGTGCATAGTATTAATATTTGTATTGCATTGCCGACTGTCTGATTAATGTTTGCAATGGTGATATAGATTAGTATTGTATTGCATTTGCAATGAAGCGATGGACGATTTTATTATTGCCTCTGCTGTAGACAGAAAACTGGACTGTCATTGCCTGCATTGCGCTATATAAATATTGGTTTTTCCAGTAGATATATATAAGATTGCCTATTTTAGTTAAGGCCTTGATCACGATTATGTGACCTTGAACTTAGACTTGCAGTGGAATTAGCCATGATGATGTGATTATGTGATATTATGACCTGCGTTAAAATAGTAGGCCTCTGTCTCTAAGAAGTAATTGTGAGATAACGCTCAAAGTCGAAATCTGCATTAGGCCTATGTCCCGCTCTATCTATAACCTGATTTATGAAAAATAATTTAAAGAGGCGCTGAATGAATGCTTTGAGGCCCATATAGCGCTTAACTGCAATCTGTCGGGATTAGGCATATATATATATGGTTTACCCTGAGGATAGGCCCATACTATTCTGAGGTTCGGCAAAATTTGTCGGAATGTTGTATATATTTGAGCTACAGTAGATATATAATCTGCCTTGATTAAAATGGTAGGCCTAAGAGTGTTAATAATGTTAAGACATAGACGACAATAATATTTAATTATGCTGTTGTTTTATGAATAATATCAGATCGCAACGGGATTATATATATAGTTGGTCGCGTTTAAAATGTAGGCCTACGTGTTTTAATAGCCTAACGCTGAGGAATAAGCGATAATTTAGTTATGCTGTGTAATTTTTGCATTAGGCCTAATTTTGTGCAGGTCAGCGCGACCTTAGTCGTACGATGCACTTTAACCTACATGTAAAAGGATCATGTTTGTTGCCTAATTCCCACGGGATTTTAAGAGACGCACGCTGCAGATGCATAGCGTGGGAGAATAGTGAGCGGCGATTAATTGGCAATCGTTGTTTCCCAGGCGCGTGGGTGGTCTGATGCATGTAGTAATAAAATGAAGAAAGGATGATAGGCATAGATGCCATGCAATGATGCATAAGATTTCTAGTGGACTAAAGATAGACTATATAACGGCCTATAGATTCTTGCAAAGACTGTAATCTTAGTCTTGAAATCATGATGGTCTTTTTGATAGGCCTATGATTTTCTATGAGTACGATTAAACAGTGTAACATTGTAACACTGTATTTTAGCGTTAATTACAGTATATTAAGTTGACCTAGCTAAGCTTTTGTATTGTAATTATTCTGTGCATTTTAATTTGGTTTGCTGGAACCGAGACAGGCTAATAGGCCTAATGTTACGCTGGCCTATTTAAGCTGGTTTCTGCGCCTAGTAGGTTGCATAATAATAAATAGAATTGCTTAGTTATGATGGTAGGCCTTCTGGAATATATATAGATGCTATGTGGTAAGAGCAGGCCTAGGCCTATTAGGTTGAAGTTGCACTGTGTTTATTTTATGGTGAATCTTGAGATACGCTACAACAGTTATAATGGGCCTAATAATAATAATATGGTTTCGTAGAGAGTTTAGCTGTGTGCTTATTTAGTCTCGCATGGAAAGTATCAAACTAGACTGGGACGCGCTCGATTAATGGCGGTGTTCTCTACTAGTTGGTGATGTTAAAAGAATCATAGGCCTAGGTGAACTGTTCGGTAGATCTGTAAATGCAGAAGTGATACCACAGGATAAACCTACGGGGTCTTGTAAATAGGTGGTAGCCTATTGGTAATCTTGATGACCTGTGTGGTCGGGTCTATATTCCTGTCTGTAGGCTTATGTCATGCTTCGCCGTAAAATACTCTGTGTATAACTGAACTGAAGGAAGCTTACATATACTATATATATAAATGTTTTGGAGCTTCACGGAACTCTTAGCGATGGAGCTATATAAAAATAATGATAAAATAATAATCATAATAATGTGTATTTCTTTTGCTTGAACTGACAGTCGACGCTAAAATGTGAACTTTGTGATGCTTACGTTGAGGACTGTTCATCGCATATATTTTCTTAACTCTTGCATTTGAATCCTTGATGTAAAAATTGGAGTATGGCCTTACTAACATTTCAGGATCCATTTTTCCAATTAAAAGGATCCTGAAATCAGGGAGGGCCGAGAATAGTGTAGCGACGTATGACTACGCTACAGGTATCTGGTCGATAATATTATTATATTATTATTTTATTTAATTTTTGATCGGTTTCAGAGATCTGATATATATATATATATATATGGTTTTCTTTCGGTGCTTCGTGTGACCTAGATTTTAATGTTGATGCGTGTTTGACACGGGTCACCGCGACCGCCTGTCTAGGCAGCAGCCGCTGCTGTGTCATCAATTGGTATATTTTCCCACGATAAGGCAATCGACGCCTCGGCCGTCTTCAAAGAGCGTGCCGCTTGCAGTCGATGAGGGTAATTCATCTTTCGCACGCTTCTCAGCGGTGGTCCGACGGATGGAGGGAGCGAGCCATACAGTCAGACAGACAAAGAGACGCACTGAAGAGGACGTGCTGGCCTGTGTATGTGTTAATAGCTCTCTGCTTCCTCAGGTTGAATTAGTGCATTTGAGGTTACGTGATCTCACGTCTGAGGGCGCTTTTCAGAAAGAGAGATAGAAGGAGAAAGACAGTGAGCTACGGACCGACGACAGACATACACGGAAGGCCGCAGCTGGCAGCTAATTCTTGCCGCCTTGAAACAGCTGCGTTGCTGCTGGGTTTGCGCGCGCGGCTCGCTTGCTGGTCATGCGCAGAAAGGGGGACGCGCTGGAAGTCAGGCAGCTATAAAAGCGAGAGCAGGCCGCAAAAGCGCAGTTGCGAACAGGATTGCAAGGACAGCGGATGTATCGAGAGTTGCGCACAGGATCTCAAGGCAATTGGATGTATTGCGGCTTTTGGTAGTCTTAGGCTCGATCGAGTTAGTGAAGTTTGGCCAGGATAAAGCGCCGCTTACACTAGTCTTCTGCGTCGTTGTTGTCGATTCATTCTCTCTCGACATGGAGTCGATTTAATAAAAGAGTTAGTTTGTTGCGAGAAACGATTTAGCGTCGTTGCGAGTTTTGCCTTCGCTTTCGCATTGGATCTGCTCCTGGATTAATATACGTCAAGGTCTTTCTTCGCCCTGTCACACGGAGTGATATATCGTGGGCTTCGAATCGTCAGCGCTCTGCTCTCGTTCTTCGAAATTGTGTTGCGAAGCGGTTGTTCGTATGTTTGCCTAAGGGCGTCTTTCTCAAACGGCTTGGATACATAGCCGAAATTGTTGTTCATTGCGTGAAATCAGCGACGGATTTAGCTGATCTTTTCGGGCGTTTCAAACTCGACGCCTTTCTGTGTGTTTCGTCGCATCTCTTGGATATCGTCTTCGTCGCTGTTCTTCGCACACGATCGGCTTTGTCCCTTGTCTTCGGACATAAGGTACGCTTTATTGGGGAATTAATACGATCGGTTATTAAGATATTTTGGGCTGAACTGAAATTGGCTGTGGGACTTGAGAGTCAATCGGGATTTAATTTAGGCATACTCCGGTTGATAGGTGTTTGCATTGAATTGTTGCATTTGATTTTCATTGAATGTCTTTACAAAGGATAGGAACTGATAATTGAACTTACTGACTTTTATGTTTGATTGCTTTGAACATAATTGATGTCAATTGAAGATTCAATTGATTGGGAATAATAAGAAATATTAATTAAACTTCTGACTTTGATCATTGATGGCATTGAATGCAACTGACGTTGAATGAATACTTGATTGATTGTGAGCTATAAAGATAGGAGTCATTTCTATAGCGCTATGGAGGAGTCTAGGCCAGTCACTCCTGCTCAGCCTTCTAGGCCCCCTTCTTCTATGGAGATATTGCTCGAAGCAATACAGACTAATGCTAAGTCGACTCATGAAGCAATACAAACTAATGCTAAGAGTACTCATGAGGCGATGTCTTTTATGCAGTCGTCAATTGAAACTAATGCTAGGGACACGCAAGAGGCGATTTCCACGGTAGAATTCAATGTCTTGGCGGTGCAATCAAATGTAAGAGAAGAGATCTCGGCGGTAAGAGATAATGTCAGGGAAGCGCTTACGGAAGTTGTATCACGCTTGGAAAGATTGGAGACATCGCCGGTACCCAAGCCTGCTGTGGATTTGAACCCTGGTTACCTCACCGCTATTACCACTGCGGACGCGCCATACCACTCGACCATCGGCCTGGAAGAAACTTTGGGTGCTAGGTCTAAAGATTTTGCACACCCTGGTATATTGCGAAGAAGTGATAGATTGGCTAGTAGGCCGCCAATTTCATATAGGGAGTCCGGCAGTCGAAATAACTGGCCGCCTTTCCATCGTTGGGATTCGAACCCGGAAGTCACCTCATCCTGTCCTCCCTCTATCTCTAGAGCTCGTCCACAGCAGCACGCGGTCCCATCAGGCGAGGATCCGGAAGTGGCGACTCCGGGGAGGCCGATAGGGGCGGGCGTTACACTACTACTACTACTACTACTACTACTACTACTACTACTACTACTACTACTACTACTACTACTACTACTACTACTACTACTACTACTACTACTACTACTACTACTACTACTACTACTACTACCACTACTACTACTACTACCACTACTACTACTACTACCACTACTACTACTACTACTGCTGCTACTACTACTACAACTACTACTACTACTACTACTACTACAACTACTACTACTATTACTACTACTACTTCTACTACTACTACTACTACAACTACTACTACTACTGCTACTACTACTACTACTACTACTACTACTACTACTACTACTATTATTGTTATTATTATTATTATTATTATTATTATTGTTATTATTATTATTATTATTATTATTATTATTACTACTATTACTAGGTCCTATATTTGATTATCCAACAAGTCCAGGCTGTGTGGAATAGACCGATTCCGCTTCACAAGATTATATAATTTCGATGTGCATTCAAAAAACTATTATTTAACAGCCAAATTATACTACAGCGATGAGTGTTTCATCAATTGCAATATTATTGCATGACATGAACACGAAATCCAGAAAGGGGTGATGTTGCAAAATAAATCCTTGGTAGCATGAGGTTAAACAATAAGCATCGATATAAATTGATATTTTGTCGCATTAACCTACACAAAAGATCTAAATTGTCAGGAAAAAAACTTTCGCATATATTAACAGTAGCCTAATACTAATATTGATTAGGTCCTAGCTATTTAACATCAAGTTTGTCTATATATTTTCCAATCTCGTTGTGTGCAACGTTCCGGTCGTTGTGGAAGCGTAGGCATATTCTTGCTGATGGAAAAGTTCTCGTCGTCGTCATTTTTCATATCATTATGTGCGACATAATGGCCATGCGCTTGAAAGAATACACGTTTGTAGGGGGCCATCGCTATGCAAGGTCAATAATTGTTGTTGCTGGATGCACTTGAATAGATGTGCACATAATGATTTCAGGAAGTAGATTTCTCTGCAGTTTTATGGCGACTTACATTTCGCAAAGTGGAAAATATAAATGGCTGCATCGAGCATCATTCCATTTGTGATCTATACCTGGATAAATATGAACACAGGGCTCATTTTCTCCTCTTGCGTCACAGTTCGGTTCGCCTGTTGCCCAGTTGGTGAAGTTAAGAGGTATGTTGATTCCATTGAGTGTCTTCCAGACGAAGGGATTGTCACATCGCCCGGGATTTCTTCTTTGTCCACTAGTCCATACCCCATTTGAATACCGATCCGTATGGTTATATGGAGGAGATTCGATGCCATATTCTAGAACAGCCACAATTAATTAAGTCGATTTTATCTAGGAGCCTACCTAACAATAATAATTCCTTAGCTTCCATTTGCCTGTATTTATATATCCTAACTTCAATTCTTTTCGAATCTTGTTCGCTTTTATAGTCTATTTACCTTTTGTACCAACTTGTTTACGCAACATATCAATGGCTCTCTTAAGGACAGCAGCATTAAGTCCATATATATATATATATATATATATATATATATATATATAGCATGCTATACACCGCAGTCGATCGACTTGACTCTGCCGACGATTGACTCGATCGACTTCACTGACTGGGACTGTTGCTTCCTGGTCAAATAGTACATTCGCTATTCGTGAATTTCATAAACAATAATAGCCTAAAGACACTAATAAATTTATAATGCCTTCCGGCTATTATTGTGGTGTGCGGACGATTGATCACCGGACGGTTGATCATCGGACGATTGATCACCGGTCTAGTGGTCACTGCAGTTTAGTAACTGAGGATGAAAGAGAAATGTCGTAATTACCGCTAGTAAAGATAAACATTTATATAAAACGATATGACACAGACTCAAACTACCGCATAATGTGTTAAATTTTTAATGAAATTATAAGAAGTGAAATGTGAAAATATACTGAAACGGCAAGCGTTATAAAACTGGTATACATAATCAGATAAATCTGCAACTACACGAAAGTAGGCTAAGGATGAAAAGAAGACAACTATGCAATCCTAAGAAAGACTAGCCAGGTTTGATCCACCTCAAACCCTTGGTGATCGATCGTCCGGTGATCAACCGTCCGGTGATTATCTCAGAGTCCAGTCGAGAAAGCAACGACCCGGGCAATCGTAATCGTAATCGTAAACTCGAAATTTCTAAAGAGCCACTCGAAACCCAAGCGTTATATATATATATATATATATATGTATGTATTTTCGTTTAATTCGATAAACAACAGACAGAACGCTGTAGGTTTACATTAGCAAAATTAACAGTAGGCTATGGCTGCTTAAAGCTTATGGTCAAAATAGTTAGTAGGCCTACATGTTTTTGAATAACATTATTTGGATAAAGTTTAATGAGTCTTTATTGGGGAGGATGAAATTGTGAGCCCTTTCTCTAAAGTTATATAGGCCTAATGGATCACGTTGTACTGGAAAGAGGTTACGGAGGACATGAAGTTCATTTCCCTGAACAGCTTTGAAAAGCACATTATCAGCATCTTGTGATCTACAAACAATAATAGCCTAAAGGCTATCACTAGGATCTATAACGATTGATTCGATTTACAACTCCGTCAAGTCGAATCGGTCGAAAGATCATCGATTGTGACGATCTTCACATTACGATCGATTCGATCGACTGCAGGTTAATGGTTAGATCAATACCACTATACCTTAAACATTTGTATTCTTTTGGGAAGGGTAAGCAAGAGCTCTTGCTTATCTAACTTCTTCACACAAACACATTTTGAATTCTTAGCAACGCTTTTGGACGTTCTGAATAAAATATCTTCGGTGTTGGTTATAACAGAGCCAGTAGCAATATTAGTACACACAGGACTAGTGATAGGCCTAATTAGATTTTCATTGAAATTGAGCAAATCGGAATCTCTTTAAAACTGGTGGGCCAAGTGCCCCTTTCTCTATCTTAAGATTACCTTTTTCTCTTGGTCTCTTGCACTAGGAGGACCTCTGATTAGTGTGAACTGCATGTGAGATGCAATATATAAATACACAAATAAAATACTGTTTATAGGCTACTTACCGCTGAACTGCAACTGTAGATATCTGACAATGGCGTCCTGTTCTTCTTGACTTGTAATTGCAGCCAAATGCACTCCTGGCATTATTCCTCTGCATCTTGCAGTAGCATTATCCCAAGTCATTTTTTCTGAAACGAACGTGAAACATCTACCTGCTTCTGGTAAGTAATCAAATCCAAGAGGACACGCTGCAAAGGACACATGATAAATCAATTCAATTCAAATCAAATCAAATGAATTTATTGATCACAGTAATACAAAGTGTCAAACAATAATGATCATCGTAATCACTTAAATTAATTATAGACAAAGCAACACATTAAAACAAAAGAATATTACAGAAACGTGCTCTAGCTGATGTCAACAGTTAAAAATGCGTTGGTTTCTGGGGCTCCGTCCCAGACCCTGCTGGGGAGCTTGCGACGCTACCCTTGCAGGCCCCTGGTCAGTATGGGCTTCGTGCCCTCTGCACTAGGAGCGTCGCGCCTTCGGCGCTTAGAATATGAGCACTCCAGGAAAATGTTCTGGTTGCGCCTCTAATCATTAGTTAACTAATTATTTTGTTTATTTGAACGCACGGACGTGTGTTTAAGAATGCAACAGAATCAGGTATCCAAGGCGTCTAAACAATATACAGGATGGGCCATAAAAAGTAAACCTCTACGGTTTTTGCCCATATCCTGGCCAGAAGTAAGAATTTCGAAATTAAATTTTACATTCTTAAAGACAATTCATATTTGCACATGATGACTAGATTTCATCAACATATGTGTTCCATCTGACCAAAACCAGGCGTAAGTCGCAACACATGCTTCTGAGATAATGACCAAAATGTGATAAAAAACGAATTTTTTCAATTTTTTGTTTTTGACAGAAAATGATAAATAAATATGTTTTATACACATTAAAACGAAAAACTTGCAAAAATATAATTTTTAATGATTTTTTTAAAAAAATTGTGGTTTTTATTGTTCAAATAATTCGATGACTTTTCCCGCCATTTTCCACTTTCCCGCCATTGGTAGCCATATTCGGTATGTGGCTAACAAAATAAATTAGGTATCATTGAAAAGCACAGACTTCCCTCTAGCCTACTATGCAATCTGTTTATTTGTTGCAAATTTTATTTAATTATGAACATGGTTCTAAGGAATCTTGCATCTCTAAGTTATAGAAATCTTTAAACGCCTTTTTCTCAGAACTATAATTTGGACGGTCGAGCCATATTTTTTACTCATAACTTTGCACAGAAACATGGAAGAGCAATAGGATTTGTGTCATTTTAAAGAAGAGACTTTATTCTTTTAGAAGATATATGACACTCATTTTGTACAAAATCCGACTTACGCCTGGTTTTGGTCAGATGGGTCACATATTTCAAAATCAACAAAAGTTGCACCACTTTTAGTGAGGCCACCCACCGTTTTTTGACGATTTAAAAACGTAACGCAACAAAAAGTGACAAAAACAATTTTATTAAGTTACGTGTATATCTCAAATAACTGTTTGGAAATGAACCTGAGAGTGATTCACAACTTTTGTTCAATGTGTCAACCACCAGTGCCAGCACTTCGTTTGAGTATCTTTGCAAAGTTCTTGGTGGCCCAGTTGATGCATTCCAATGGCAAATCTTCCCATGCTAACTCCAATTATACCCCGCAGTCGATCGAGTCGTGGGCTACGATCGACTTGGCTCGCGCGACGATCGACTCGATCGACTTCGTCGACTCGCCGACCTCTCGACGACTCGATCGACTTGGCTTGGCCGACGATCGACTCCATCGACT
The DNA here is from genome assembly GCA_949752735.1 of Lumbricus terrestris. Lineage (NCBI taxonomy): Eukaryota > Metazoa > Annelida > Clitellata > Crassiclitellata > Lumbricidae > Lumbricus > Lumbricus terrestris. The sequence continues at coordinate 15,495,025 of OX457043.1, read as the reverse complement.
TCGTCGACTTGACCTAGTCTTGTCTCTTGCTCACCATCTGCAGTTATATGATCTTAAAATGAAATTATACGATAGTAGATCTGTGTCATAAATCTGTGTGACGTAACAATAAACCTAATTTCGCATTCTCAGTGAATTTGTAGATTTGCACTGTAATCGTAGTGACGTTTTAGATTACGTGAATGAATCTCAATAATTATTAGTTTATTACGGTAGATCTGTGTAATAATCGAAGTTAGTCACACATTCACAATAGACCTGGTTTATACTCTCAAAGTGTACTTCTATAATAACAGATCATTATCATAATCGAAGATAGGCCTATTTCATTCTCAAAATGAACCTCTTTGATAGTAGGTTTGTATCATAATCGAAGTCACGTCATAAAAGGTTCCGTTTTATATTCTCAAAATTAACATCTACATGACTTGCATACAGGAAAAGCAGGTCTGTATCATGCTCATTCGATCAGTAGCGGATCCAACGAAGGGGCCCAAGGGGGCAAGCCGGCCATGCCCCACGCCATTCAAAGATTCGCATATGGCGTGGTCCCTCTCTCCATCAGGTTTCAAGAAGCTGTAAATCAACGCAACGGGAACAGGAAGGTGAGAGAGAAAGTAGACCGAGCACATGACTAAAAAAGTCATCAGATTTTAAATAACCGAAGTCGCCACGGGTTTTTAGAAGTTTTTTGGGCGAAATACTAAAAAAAGATTCTTTGGGCGGAAGACCAACGAAAATTTTTTTCTACACAAGACCACAAATTTTGTCCGCCCCTTTCAACATTTCTGTATCCGCCCCTGTATTCGTTCAACTCAAATCGAAAACGTACGTCTACAGTCAGCTTTCACAGTTCCACTAACACGAAATCGCCAGCTGCTAAAAGGTTCGTTAGCTGAACTTGTGTGCAAAAACTGAATTACGTCATTATATCATGTAGGTCACTTTGAGACTTCAAGTAGGCATAAGTAAAAATTTTTTAAATCGAGTCGAGTAGATGAAACAATGATCGACTCGACTTAACAAGACTCACGATCGACTCGATTTGCAAGTCGACGATTTTTCGATCGACTCGACTTGGCAAGACTCACGTCGAGTCACGATCGACTCGACTTGCAAGTCGATCGAGTTGACGATTTTTCGATCGACTCGACTTGGCAAGACTCACGATCGACTCGACTTGCAAGTCGATCGAGTTGACGATTTTTCGATCGACTCGACTTGGCAAGACTCACGAGTCACGATCGACTCGACTTGCAAGTCGACCGAGTTGACGATTTTTCGATCGACTCGACTTGGCAAGACTCACGATCGACTCGACTTGCAAGTCGATCGAGTCGACGATTTTTTGATCGACTCGACTTGGCCGAGTTATGATCGACTCGATCGATCGACTCGATCGGCTCGGAAATGAAACAGCGTTGGTTTATAAAAATTTCTTGCAATCGATTCTTTCCCAAATTATAAGGTCATCGCAACTATTTTCAGGTTTTAACTCACTTTAAAACAAGAATTATTAGCGTTTTAAGACAGATTTCATCAATAAATGATAACGCTAGCACTTTGGTGAAGAGTCTACTCCGCATGACGTCATACCCGCCCAGTTATAATTTCCGTAGCGCCCCGCAGGGACGGGTTACGTTTGGCTTTTTGGGGAAGCGAGGTGGGGTGGAGGGTTGGCGAAAACCCTAAATTTAGCAGTCAACGATGGGTACCAGAGTGGAGTAGGCCTAGTTGTTAAAACCCTAAATTTCACTTTAGAACTCGAGTTATTAGCGTTTTAAGACAGAAGCGTTTTAAAACAGATTTCATCGCTCACGCGTTGGTAAACAGTATCGAGCTTTAGTAAAAGAGTCTACAGCCCAAATGACGTCATACAAGCCCAGTAATAATTTCCGTAGCGCCCCGCAGGGGCGGTTTACGTTTGGCTTTTTGGGGAAGCGGGGTGGGGTAGAGGGTTGGCGAAAACCCGAAATTTAGCGGTCAACGTTGGGTACCACAGTGGAGTAGTGTTTGAAACCCTAAATTTCCCGGGCAACGCCGGGTTACACATCTAGTATCATCATATACAGGGTGCGGCCGAAAAAAATACCCCATTACGAAAATCGCGATTTCTTAAAAACCGCTGAATATTTTATCATAAAATTTAGCCAGCCTATTTGACACATATCTATCTACAACTTGGCTAAATCTAATGAAATTTGATTCATGAACACCAATATGGTGCAACCCTGAAGTGAAACAATGCTATTTTCGTTTCAACAGACCCTATTTTAGTGACAGCAATAACAGCAATAAGTAACAGTGGCGACGCAAACAGAAATGTAACAAAGCGCAAGGTTACTTATTGTTATTGACAAGATTAGGCCAAACTGTTAAGTTTTGCGCAATGTTCGAAGTGACCACCGTTTGCTTTTACGCAAGCTTGCAGACGTTTTCGAAAGCCCAGAACGGACTTCTGAATGGTCTCAAGTGGCAAGTCATTCCAGATGATTTGCAGCGTAGTTTTCACTTCAGAAATGTTCTTTGGCTTTGTGGTAAGTTTGTTGTAAGTCTCAAGCATTGCACTCCAGACAGCATAGTCGAGTGGATTCATATTTGAGGAATTTGGCGGCCAAGAATCCTTGTCGATAAAGTCCGGACAGTGACTTGTTAACCAATCTTGGGCCAGCTTGGCGCCTTGAGCGGGCGCTCCATCTTGCTGAAAAGTGAACTGATTTCCCAAGACAGTGTGACAGTTATCGACAAGCTTAGGAAAAAGATTCTCCACGTAGAACTTAGCATTGACTCTGGCCTTCTCGTCAATGAAATGCAAGCGTCCTTTGCCCTCATAGCTAACACCTGCAGAAACCATGATGTTGGGAGAGAACTTGGCTCTCTCGACCAACAGGCGGCTTGGATGGATATCGGCTTTTTCTCCTTCGCCCAGACGCGGTTGTTTTGAGTATTAATGGGTGGGTTGGTGTAAAAGATCTTTTCATCGGTGAAGAAAACCTTATTATGGCACGCTGCAGGCTACTTTATGTAAATTTATGATTTCCTATTTCGTGAATGCCGTAGCCTACGTGTTAAATTGAAAAAATGCAGTTCTTTCTTCTACTTGATGTCATGATCACAAATTTAAAGATACTGGCATAAAATTTTCATATAATATGCAGAAATATGTTGCGAAAAAGAACGCCAATATTTGTAAGAAAATATTCAGCGGTTTTCGAGAAATCGCAATTTTCGTAATGGGTTATTTTTTTGGCCGCACCCTGCATTTTGTAGGGCGCGGTGGTGCAGTTGGCATGCTTGTTACCTTGCAGGCGGAGGGTTGAAAGTTTTAATCCACCTCAAGCTGCCTCGTAGGGACCTTGGGCAAGTCCTTGACTAGCAATTGCTCAGCGCTTCAGCGTGAAACTCAAATTCAGTGTCGGCGCTGTAGTCGGGAACGCTTCTGAAAAGAAATCTTGAAGGGGAGCTTCTCGTAAGTGCACATACATACACATGTCTAATTGAAATTAAAGGAGTAGATTTGTGTATGTGGGCATGTCCAGAAGTTGGGTGTAGGTACGAAACAAACCTTTTCTGGTCAGATTTTGGTGTCGAATCACGACATGTCGAATATCTTCAATTTTCGATTTCATCTCCTGTGCAACCCGAGTTTCGTTGCCGTGTTGTCTAAACATGTCTTGTCGAATTTCTTCAATTTTCAATTTCATCTCTTGTGCAACCCGCGTTTCGTTACCGTGTTGTCTAAACATCTCTTGTCGAATTTCTTCAATTTTCAATTTCATCTCCTGTGTAACCCGCGTTTCGTTGCCGTGTTGTCTAAACATGTTTTGTCGAATTTCTTCAATTTTCAATTTCATCTCTTGTGCAACCCGCGTTTCGTTGCCGTGTTGTCTAAAAATGTCTTGTCGAATTTCTTCAATTTTCGATTTCATCTCTTGTGCAACACGCGTTTCGTTGCCGTGTTGTCTAAACATGTCTTGTCGAATTTCTTCAATTTTCGATTTCATCTCCTGTGCAATTCGCGTTTCGTTACCGTGTTGTCTAAACATCTCTTGTCGAATTTCTTCAATTTTCGATTTCATCTCCTGTGCAACCCGCGTTTCGTTGCCGTGTTGTCTAAAAATGTCTTGTCGAATTTCTTCAATTTTCGATTTCGTCTCTTGTGCAACCCGCGTTTCGTTGCCGTGTTGTCTAAAAATGTCTTGTCGAATTTCTTCAATTTTCGATTTCATCTCTTGTGCAACCCGACTTTCGTTGCCGTGTTGTCTAAACATCTCTTTTCGAATTTCTTCAATTTTCGATTTCATCTCTTGTGCAACCCGCGTTTCGTTGCCGTGTTGTCTAAAAATGTCTTGTCGAATTTCTTCAATTTTCGATTTCATCTCTTGTGCAACCCGACTTTCGTTGCCGTGTTGTCTAAACATGTCTTGTCGAATTTCTTCAATTTTCGATTTCATCTCCTGTGGAATTCGCGTTTCGTTACCGTGTTGTCTAAACATCTCTTGTCGAATTTCTTCAATTTTCGATTTCATCTCCTGTGTAACCCGCGTTTCGTTGCCGTGTTGTCTAAAAATGTCTTGTCGAATTTCTTCAATTTTCGATTTCGTCTCTTGTGCAACCCGCGTTTCGTTGCCGTGTTGTCTAAAAATGTCTTGTCGAATTTCTTCAATTTTCGATTTCATCTCTTGTGCAACCCGACTTTCGTTGCCGTGTTGTCTAAACATCTCTTTTCGAATTTCTTCAATTTTCGATTTCATCTCTTGTGCAACCCGCGTTTCGTTGCCGTGTTGTCTAAAAATGTCTTGTCGAATTTCTTCAATTTTCGATTTCATCTCTTGTGCAACCCGACTTTCGTTGCCGTGTTGTCTAAACATCTCTTTTCGAATTTCTTCAATTTTCGATTTCATCTCCTGTGCAGCCCGCGTTTCGTTGCCGTGTTGTCTAAACATCTCTTGTCGAATTTCTTCAATTTTCAATTTCATCTCTTGTGCAACCCGCGTTTCGTTGCCGTGTTGTCTAAACATCTCTTGTCGAATTTCTTCAATTTTCAATTTCATCTCCTGTGTAACTCGCGTTTCGTTGCCGTGTTGTCTAAAAATGTCTTGTCGAATTTCTTCAATTTTCGATTTCATCTCTTGTGCAACCCGCGTTTCGTTGCCGTGTTGTCTAAAAATGTCTTGTCGAATTTCTTCAATTTTCAATTTCATCTCCTGTGTAACCCGCGTTTCGTTGCCGTGTTGTCTAAACATCTCTTGTCGAATTTCTTCAATTTTCGATTTCATCTCTTGTGCAACACGCGTTTCGTTGCCGTGTTGTCTAAAAATGTCTTGTCGAATTTCTTCAATTTTCGATTTCATCTCTTGTGCAACACGCGTTTCGTTGCCGTGTTGTCTAAAAATGTCTTGTCGAATTTCTTCAATTTTCGATTTCATCTCCTGTTCAACCCGGGTTTCGCTGTCGCTTTGAAGAAGAATGATTTGTCGAATTTCTTCTATTGCGGACTTAAGATCCTGTATGGCCGGCGTGCCATTGCAATTTTGTGGCTTCAGGACCACTTCGCGAAACTCTTCATTTTGCGACTTCAGCTTATGCACAGTCTGCGTATAGTTGTCATTTCGCAGTTGAATCACGATATGTCGAATTTCTTCTATTTCCGACCTCATCTTCAGCAGTGCCTGCGTTTCTTTGTGAACTGCAGTTTGTTGTTGGTTCATTAACAATTCACGAATTGACTCCATCTCGGACTTCATATCGTCAAACAGGTTACTTTCGCATGTTGCATCATTTCTGTTTGAAATGGTCGGTTGACAATTGATAACGATTGCAAAGTTCATCAACACTAGAAGTGTGGCGTCCACCATGGTGATAAGTGAAGATTGAAAATCGTTGAAGTCTTTCTCCTGTTTGTCCGATCGATGTTATCTCATTGTAACGATTATTTACACACTGCTGCAGAAGCTCATTAAGAGCAATGTTGAACGTATCAAATTTATAAAAACACATGATTAACAATTAAACACCCGCCATGAATGTATTTAATTTCAGATGGATGCATAACATAACTCTAGATTGAGGGTCACACAATAAACCCATAGGACAAACTCATTATGTCAGAGGTTTCTGATGACTTCATTGACATCCACGGAACTCTTGTTTTCAATATAGATGTCAGCTAAACGACTATTGATATCATACTTCTCCGGCAACATCTTCTGATGATAATATCATCAGATATGTAGACGTACATAATATGCACAATGCACACAGTGTATCTACGCATAAAATTATGCATGATGCATGCATATAGTGTAGGTTATGCATGTATGTATGGTATGTATGTATGTACGTGTGCTCATGTATGTATTTATTTATGTATGTATACGGAAGTTTTATGACTATGTGGTCACTGGGATGATCCTGTAATAGATTGGAATTTGATCGATTCGTGCAGCCGCAGAAGAAAGTAATTCCTCAAAACGTACACGGCTGCGTAGAGCAAACTGTGCATTATACGTTCACGTGGAACCACTAAATCACACTTCGCTAGTTACACCTGAAAAATCTTGCCATAACCTAACAGTAGATCTGTGGAATAGAGACATAGGCAAAAATAATAATTACTATGTGCATGATTTGGAGGGACCAAATTTGTAGGCATCATATGCATTTGTAGCTCTATTTCCTACTGGGGAACAGAGAAGCCAGTTAACTTGTGGGGCGAAAACAGATTTTGCACAAATAATGTATGATTCATCCATTACATGCAGAGTAGGGCTACAGAGTTCGTGCCGTAATTATGATGATAAGTTGCAAATATCAAGATTCTAATAATTGTTTGCTAACTCGGTAAGTAGGCCTATATGTACTAACATGTGATGGTGCAGAACTCCTAGTGTAAATGAGTAGACCTAACTGACAAAGATACGACATGCCAAGAAGAGCAAATGATAGAGCTGTATAATAATTACAGAATGCAATAAAAAATCCGGAAATGTGAAACACAAATACTAAACGGTTAACAACCAGGAGAATGATATTTAGTTGCAAACATGCAGCATCGCGACTCTATTAAATTTTCTCCAGGACCGACAGCGCATAATTATGAGAAAGACATGTGCCATATTGTTAACATAAGTTGATACCATTCTGGTTTAATATCTTTTATGCTGGCAGACACAATTTCACTTTGCGCATCTAATTGCCCAGAACCGTCAGCACAGATGAATAGAGCTCATGCTGCATACACATCTGTTTAAACGTGAATCGATAGCTATAGGGTCTGCGGGTAGAGTATTTTTACATACCGGCTCCATACCCGTCCAGACTAGCATAAAAGTTATTACCCGACCCGTACCCTCGGGTGTACCATAGCCTAAATGGGGATAGCTAGGCTAGCTAGCCTATATTGCAAGTATCGGCGTACCCGGCTTAGCTAGCGTAGCTACACGACACGAATCCACCTCAAGTCGTCGCCTAGAGACCTTGGGCAAGTCCTTTACTCGCAATTGCTCAGCGCTTCGGCGTGAAACTCCGATGCAATGTTCGCTATGTAGTCGGTAGCGCCTCTGAGTAGCGAGCTTGAGGGGGCGCTATAGCAAGCGCCTTAATCTTATTATTCTTAAGAGTGTCGCATCCCAATTGTTTGGCTTTCCACACTAGGGCTGCCAACGTTTGATTTTTGCCATTCCGGGACGCTTGCAGTCGTCAATCGCTACGCCAGTAACAATCTTTGAAGTCTTAAATTTGGACTATTAGCACTCAAATGATGAGTGCTCAATTAATTGAAATGACAGCCTAAAATGCTGCAATTGCAGTTAGGAGATTAAAAAATGTCCGACATGGAGGACACTTTGAAGTGTTAGACTAAGGCATTTAGTACTGAAAATGATGAGCAATTTGGCTGAAATGACAGCCTAGAATGCTACCATTGCAATAAAAAATGGATATTAAAAAATGTTCGATATGGGGGACACTTTGAAGTCTTAGACCAAGGATATTAGCACTGAAATTATGAGCAATTTCGTTAAAATGACAGCCTAAATGCTACCATTGCACTGTGGAAATTCAAAACATTACAACATTTGGGAGGGTACTTTTGAAGTCCTAAACCAGGACTATTAGCACTGAAATAATGAGCAATTTTGTTAAACTGACAGCCCCAAGAATGCTACAATTGCAGCATGAAAAATAAAATCATTCGACATTTAAAGAAGGTGGCACACACCTTTTTCCTGATCGGAGCTTCGCGCCACGGCAATCGTTTTTCGGCCGCTCGTCCGCCCCCCCCCAAATTCGGACCAAGTCTCCGCCTATGGCACACAGGCATGTAGGCCTAGTCGACTGATCCAGCTCAGCATTAGACGAAGTAAGATGGAAACGGGCCAATGAGGTCATGCATCTAAATTCACGCAGTTTATCACACACGTTTAGTCGCATCTCATGAACATTTAATGGCATTTAAACAAATCAAATTTTGTTATCGTTTGTCTAGTCTATCCATGTGCGACGAGTCCTATATTGTAGAAGACTTAGTGCATGTCTTGCGAAACGCCAACGGTAGGCCTAACACTCAAATCATCGTTATTATCGTCAAAATGCGCAAGAAAAAACATCGTTAATTATAGGAGGACCGGAAATGACCCCGAATGATGCCCTTAGCAACCAGATTAGTGAGTCATTTTATAGCCACCTAAATTTCGCAAAGTGGGAAAGATAATCTGCTGCACGTGGAATCATTCCAGGTGAAGTCCGCACCTGGCACAATCTGAACACAAGGCTCATCCCCATGACAGTTCGGCTCATCGCGTGCCCAATTGGTATAGTTGAATGGTATTTCGGTTCCAATCAGTGGTTTCCATATGAAGGATTCGTCACATCGACCTGAACTTTTTCTATATCCACTGATCCACACCGCATAGTTATACGGGTTTTTAACCAGTTGCTGACGAGATACGATGTTATGTTCTAAAACAGAAACAGTGAAATCGATTTAAATCAATTTTATTTTTGATTTGTTAAAATGCCACTAAATGTTCATGGTGTGATGCCTTTCTTTTATGACTAGTCTTTCTCGTATTTCTCCGTTTTTCGTGCTCTTCTGTTTTATGTAGCCTAATAGGTGACGTACTTTCTTTCTCGTATACTCTCAATAGACGCACACGAGAACACATTCATTCGCACCGGTATCTATAATACATGTAGATCTATGTTAAGCTCATTGAATTCTATCAAGACAGGCGTTATAAAGTACGTTAAATAAAATAAAATTGCTTGTAGCATACTCTAGAATATTGGACAGGGCCTACATTGGTTTTCGTGCATTTTTATGGTTGCTCTAGAATAGAACATTTTCAGTGTAGGCCTGTGCGAATATATATAACAGCAGTGAGCACCAGATTGTCCTTAGAATTATGCACTTAAATGTCTTAATACTATCGCTTGCATGCTAACCGCCGAACTTTGACTGAAGATATCTGACTATGGCATCGTTTTCTTCTTGACTTGTAATGGTGGCCAAATGCACTCCTGGCATAATTGCTCGACATCTTTGAGTAGCGTTATCCCAGGTCATTCCTTCGAAAATGAATCTGAAGCAACTTCCTGCTTCTGGTAGGTAGTCGAATCCAAAAGGACATCCTGCGATGGACACATGAAAAATGCTACAGACTGAGATTCAAGTCGAATTTCGGACGAATTACAAATAATATTATATTGTCGCAGGAAAACTACAGTTCTATATATTATATTGAAACCGTAATGTTCTTCCGACAACTTCTTTTATTAGAAGCGGGTCCTCAATAATATAGAGAACGAGAGACACAATGTGTCCCCGGCATAAAAGAAATGGACACTTAAATGGGAGTTGAAATTATTCAATTAAATCTTGACGATGATGAAAGTTCTTGCATTTGATGAAATTTTATCTAATCCAATTAAAATTGATTTAAAAGAATCCATTTTTGGTTCCATAAATTTACATAAATAGATATGTCTTTGCTGCTTGTAAGCAAACCACTTTTAATTTTTTTGTTGCCTTCGAAAAGACTCTTATAGAAGGATAATAATTTAGAAATTAAATATCCGAATGTTGTGAATTTGGACCAGTGGCATCTTAGCAATTATGATGACTTCCAGCCAGCATACAAGATCCTTTTATAGCCCCATGGTTTAAACTTTCGAACTGACACTATAGAGATAGTTTTTTGTTCTAAAAAATTCTATTCGGATTTCTCTACTCCATCATACCTCAAACGCTGTTTCTAGCAACATTCACCTTAGCTGACAAATCTCAACATCGCTTAATCTGAGAACAATAGATTCATCTCACTGTGTTCATACCTGTTTTTCTTTGCTCATTTCGAGACCAATATTGTTGCTGAATCACGATTTGTCGAATTTCCTCAATTTCCGATTTAATCTTCTGTATGTCCTGCGATTCGATGCTAACTGCAGACTGCTGCAGGTTCATCAAAAATTGACGATTATATTCCATCTCGGCGTTAAAATCTTCACAATGTTCACACTCATATGTAGCATCATTTCTGTTTGAAATGGTCGACTGGCAATTGGCAAAAATCGCAAAGTTCATCAACAGTAAAACTTTGGCGTCCATTGTGTAAGTGATGTTGAGTTGTTGACGCCTGAAGACTTGAAGTCTGTTTGCCAGTTTGTCAAATTGATTTCATCTAAATGTTCTTCTGATGAAGCGACTATTTTTATATTATTAAACATCATTAATAACAAATTAAGAGTTCCCATTTGAAATTGTTATTTTTATAATGACAAACTCAATCACACCAGCGTTCAGCAGTAAAGTAGGCCTAATATTCTGAATAGGCCTATATGATTACATAGCCTATAGTATATTGTATTCAGTATACTTATATATAATTTTACATAATATATATTCGCTGTAGCATATAATAGGCTATGTATATGAATGTATGTACATATAAATTATACATGATTGAAAGTATAAATACGAGCACTCTTCATTGCAATCATAAACGACTATAATTTTTCAGTTCTTGGTCCATAATAATTACGAGAATTGAATTGAATTTTGTGGTCGATGATTGTTGCTCCGGATGTTACCCGATCGAATTGGAGTGGCAGTGGCAAGGAAATTTTTATCGATAATTTGTGCCAACGGGGCAACATTGCTGAGCATGTAGGCCTACAGCAGCTGTTTAAAAAATCCAGTGAATAAAAAATAAAAAAATTAATGATGACCAATTTGGGCCTTTTAATCCGTGTCTTTGAGAAATTCACTTTTTATGTAGGCCTAATTGTTAACATCCCTGTTCATTGCACCTGACAAAAAAACTATAATTACCAGTCAGAGCAAATATTATAGCCTACGCCTTTCAAACAGTGTCTTTCTGAAGCTTCATAAGTAACATACATGTATATAACATTACTTGATTTGCCAGTCTACATGTACATCCTTGTTCAAACCTAACCAGTCCAATTTATGAATTTGTCTAAATATTCTAAGTATTGTCTAAATCTTCAATCAATTTAGGCGCTCTTTCTCAGTTGCTGATCCTAGAACCTGGAATCAGCTCCCTGTTGCACTCCGCCTTTTGCCTAGAGGTCACACCACTATGTTCCTTTCTCGATTGAAAATTGCCTTATTTAGCCGTTGTTAGACTTGGAGCGCTTCTGAGTAGGTTACCTGAAGGTGCGCTATATAAAAAGTCAATAATAATTTTAATAATCTGCAGGTTAGTTAACGTGGCATATTCTAAGTGCACATTTTATGTAGCGCTGCTTTCAGAAAGCTCATCACAATAATTGCTACCGAATTGCCGGCACAAGACATGGATCAGGATGAAACGTTGTTCTTAACTTCTAAACGTGTTAATTTGAAACACAATATAGCCTACAGTCTATAGGGCCTACAGCACAAATGACACATCATTTGGATTATTTGGATTATATGGTTTCACTATTTTGAATTTAGGCTACTGTTGTAGCCTTGTAGGTCATCTGATGCTCCGATATATTAAATAATCCAGACGCAGTCAAAACTGAATTGCAATCTTTAATGCCTATCAATCGTTATTATCGACCTATTTCGATAAATAGTCCAATATTATACTAAAATGATACAGTCTCATTATCAAGACTTAGCCCAATAAGTAGCCTCAATGTGTAATTTGCCTAAATCATTTGTAACTTACAAGTACACTTGCATTACACAATACACATTATAAGTTACTTAGATCTTTCAGCAGAGATCGGACCCACGTAGGTTTGCTGCTAGTTGTTTGGGCGAACATGGAAAGCCTGAATCAGCCTTAGTGTAATCTACTGGTCTAATCGGTCCAAAATCCATTCTGCCACTAATTATAATCTGACATGGTTGGAGAAACCCGCAGATCGTGTAGTAGGGTCATCTTTGTATCCTATTCAAGAGTATGGAATGTTCTTCTCTTGTGTTTTGGGATCCCGTGATATCGCTGATGGACTTTGCATAGGTTCTGAAGGTTTATACGAATTGTGGCTTAATAGTACTGTAACCATGTCATTATTAGTACTGTAACCATGTCATTATTAGTACTGTAACCATGTCATTATTAGTACTGTAACCATGTCATTATTAGTACTGTAACCATGTCATTATTAGTACTGTAACCAAGTCATTATTTTCCTAAGCGCATTTTCCGTTGAACTGATCAATTTGGTTTCTCGGGACTTTCAGACTATAGAATTGTCATGTGGCATTTGCTGTGGCCTCCGAGTCAATGACGCATGATCGCATGGCGAATTTAAAAATCGAGTAAGTTGCATAACGCGTTTGTTACAGTAGGCCATACATGTAGGCTAATTACAACCAGAAACATGTGTTCTCTTGGTTATTGTAGGTAAACTATGCAATAGGCCTATGTACGTGAGTTTGCAGCGATAGGGCAGCTCTGTTTTTATTCTGACAATTTGCGTTGTCACTTTATTTAGGTTTACAACGTCTTGGTTTGAATTTGTGGTCAATAACCGCATCTGCTTTCCCATCCCGCAATAGTAGACACACAACCTCTGTGCGAGATCCCATAACTTTACCCTACCGGAAAAGAACTAACGTAATTTCATATCGTCTTCTTTTTTAAGGGCTCCCATTGACACTGTTCAAGTGTAGGCCTACATATTTCTCCAGAACTTTCAACCGTTGTTATTTTGCATAAGTTGCGTCTTTGTCAGCTTATTGTGGTTAAATAAACGAGAATTTTATTGTATTGCATTGCAGCACGATTGATAATAACGACAATTTATATGGCGCCGTAACGCAGCCATACCGCTAAAAGGGCGCCTCACAAACGGCTAGCTGCGGAATGAGCCTTAGCAAACAGATATGATTTAAACTTTTATTTGAAAGAATTCACCGAGGCGGCCAATCTAATGTCCAGTGGGAGGCTGTCGCAACATCTGGGACCAGCAACCGAGAATGCGCGGTCCCCGAAACGTGTCCTCATTCACCGTACACGAGGGTTGGTCTTCTCAAACGACCAAAGTCGCAGCCCGGAAGCAGAGAAATGGGTCTCAGAACAGTAGTCGCGGATGTATTCAGGCGCTTCCCGTGTACGGTAACGATTTGTAAACCAGCAAACTGAGCTTGAACTCAATTCGGAACGGGACAGGCAGCCGTTGCAAGAGATCGCGTAGGAGTGGTGTAACATGATCGTATTTTTTTAGAAGTGGTCTTGTTGAAAGACTACAATGCTGCATTGGGCAACTAATTTAGAACGCTAAAGCGAAAAAGTGCAAAATTGAGATCACAAATTATTATTATTATTACAGCCTAGTTCAATTCACGTCTTTGTAAGCCTATCTGTTTTCTGTGCGTGCACTGTCAGACTATTAGACTAGGCCTACTGTGGATTCGATTGAAATAACCTCTGAATAATTGTTATTCTACAGTAGACCTATACACTATTAATACAATAGAGCAATTCTGTTAATTAAATCTGTTATATAGCCGATTCTGGTTAAATGCAACGGCAGTTTATTTCGTAGATTTGTATGTTCGGCTAAGCCTAATAAGCAAAGCTCTTTCTCCAAAAGAGTCAAGTCATCTTGGTCATCGCCATCGTCGTCCACATCGTAATTAACATTAGCAAAAAACGTAACATTCAAAAGAGTTCATGGTTATGAAATATATTAGTAGGCTAAGCAAGTATACACATCTCTGTAAAGCACTCGCATGCATGCGTTCGTAATGTTTTTTAAAGAGAAGATTCGAATGTAGTTTTATGACCATTTTATATCTCGCACAGAGGAAAGGATAAATGGTGACATCTGTAATCATTCCAGGCGAGGTTCTTGCATGACGCCATATGCACACAAGTCTCATCGCTCTCACAGTTTGGCTCACCTCTTCCCCAGTTGGTATAGTTGAAAGGTATTTCGATTCCATCGAAAATTTTCCAGACAATGGGATCGTCACATCTGGCGTATTTCCTCTGTCCACTCATCCACACCAAATATCCATTGGGACACCAATTCGCTGTAAGATTACTGGACGATCTGATCATAGTTCCTATCGAACAACCACAAAGAAATGAAAAGAACTCAGATTACAGAATACACAAATCTTTAAGTAGCCTACTACTAACAGAACTGTATTAGACAACCTGCAATAATGGGCGATAGTAGCAGCCTACAAAGCATGTCCGACCTGTTAGCTACTGGGCGCGAACTCGTTACCTATTGCTCTTCACGCCACCGTGTTACCCATTGCCCTATCGGGCCCCATAGTCATTCATTCATAGAAGTATGTGTACAGTGTTTATGTGCACCTGTTATAGCACTCATCCAAGAAACTACTCAGAAGCGCTCCCGACTACAGCGCGGACACTGAATAGGAGTTTCACGCCGAAGCCTGAACAATTGCGAGTGAAGGACTTGCCCAAGGTCCCTACGCGACGACTTGAGGTGGATTCGAACCTGCAGCTCTTCGGCTAAAAGGCAACGAACATTCCCACTACACCACCGTGCCCCATAGATGTGTACATACGTAACGAAATTGCTAAGATCGTTCGTGCAAATAGGTGTCCTCTTGCTGGCGTTTCTTTACTTACTGTTGAACTGCGATTGAATATAACTGGTTATAGCAGTGTTTTCTTCCTGGCTAGTAATCGCAGCCAAATGCACACCGGGCATAATTCCTCTGCATCTTTCAGTAGCGTTACCCCACGTCATTTCTTCAAATATGATGGCATAGCAGCCTCTTGCTCCTGGAAGGTAGTCGAATCCAAAAGGACACTCTGCACAGGACACATTGAAAATAAAATAGAACTAGATGTCCTAAATGACTCAAATACATGGGCGGAGTTTGTCAGGGGCTAGGGGGGGCTAAGCCCCCACCCACAAGAAACCTCATAGTCACGGTTTTTAACCGTGTAAACGGTCTATTTTTTCGGGCTTAGCCTCCCCGATAACTTCCAACTAATGACCAAACAAGGTCATCAACTCTTTCGGCCGGGAAAATACATGGTGATTTTCATGTGATTTGAACTTGACGACTTTAAAAAAAGGTCATCACCATTTTCCCGGCCGAAACAAAAAATGTTTTCGGCGCCGAGCCTTCTGGGCCAAGTTTTTAGTCCCCCCCTTCATTAAAAAAACGGAAACCAAACTCCGCCTATGCTTAAATATGACTGCATAAATTGACATTGACTGTTTCTAACAGAAACCATTTGCAAATGTATCTTTTTGTGGCTGGATGCTACGATAATTTATGTTGTCAACATTAAACCGAATATTCCTCAAAATTCTTAATTTTTCCAATTATATGCTTAAATTAGATCACAAAAGTCAGCAAGAGACCGTAACGGGACTCTTTTCTCTCACTTTCGCTCCATTTCTCCGGGACGTCCCATCCAGTCTGTTCTCATTCACTACTTCTTTCCTAACCTCTAATCGCAATCGGTTGTCGGCAAAGAGTGACACTGTAACGCCTCAAACAATAAATAATGAAAACTCGTGAATAATGAACAAATAAATCAAGACGCCATAAACCGTCATATGCAGCTATGTATTATTATCGGTTATTTTAGTCCATCTCTTTTCTTCTTTTGTTTTCTCTTCATGTAATGAGTTGCGGTCTGTCAACTTAATTTTCTTGAATAAACTAAGTATACACAGGGTGACGCAAAAAAAGTGAGACCGCCTCGTTAAATCTTTTGTATTATATATCAAATTACGTTTTTGGCGGTTTTTAAACTGTAAAACTATCCTTGCTCAATAAACTCAGCGTAGCCTATGTGAGATCAGTATTTCTTGAACTTCCGGTCGCCATCTTTATGTTTTATGTCAAAGTGATGCCATGCCGATGGTTATCAGGAAGCGGCCGCCCGAAGTTCGTTAGAATATATTACGGAATATTGCGAGTGCGAGTGAGTTGCTGGTTTTCAGCTAGGATGATGTTCCTCACAGTCACGAGAGTCAACGGTAAATTTAAAGAGAAACTGGCAGCTCACGAAGAACAGTGCAACGCATTATTATACAGCAAGATTTGCAACTTCAGCCGTACAAACGCGTAGGCTAATAGGGCAGGTTGTAAACGAAAACTGCAAATTAAAACACCGGCAGCGAAGTCGACAGTTAGCCTATTTGGCAGATTTCTAAAGAGAGAAGTGTAGGCTAAGAAGCATTTGGTTTACAGACGAAAAGACTTTTACTTTCGTCAGACTGATTAATTCTCAAAATGACAGTGTTTATTCTTATGCAAGAAAATTGTTCCAGCAACGAATTCGATCGTCACTCATACGCGCAGGTGAACAGTCAGTTGTTGCATCATGGTTTCGGTCGGTGTGTATCTCGGACGGGGGACACCAGTGAGGTGATTGCTGAACCTGGAGCTAGAATGAACAGTGAGTGTGTACGGTACCTATTGTGATCACGTCTTAAGACAAGGATTGCTCCCGGATATTCGAAACTGGCCATTGTTGAAGAGTGGCAAAAAATAATTCCCTCGGCGTTTTATAAATAGATGCATTCACCAGTAGCGCAGACGCTTAGAAAAAGCTGCTGAGAACGGAGGTGCACACATTGAATTTGATTCCTGATTTTGTATAAATAAACATTTGGCAACAATACCCTATACTTGTTTTTCATATAATAACTTTTTTAAACAATTTATTAGGCTATTTGAAATTCTACTAGGCGGTTTCACTTTTTATGCGCCACCCTGTTTATTATCGAACTTGGCGATATTTAATTTCTTTTGACGTAATTTCTGTCTGTGGGCGTGGCCTAAGTGGTTAAACTCGCGCTTGTCCAGACTATTTGGAATAATAAATATTGATTATTAAAGTAAGTATATCATGAACTGACGACCGCCAGGTAAGCAGAAAATACCTAGACGAGGTGAAAAGTCGTTCAAAGTTCAAGCGGAACTGGGTTGCGGCGGAGTGGAGTTGCGGGCGGGGCACGGTTGGAGCGGGATGGGTGGCGCGAGGGTCGGCGTTGGGTTGATGGGTAGGGCGGGATGTGGAGGGACGACAATGCGAAATTTTCCCGGGCTACGCCGGGTGTAACAGCTAGGGTTCCACGACAACAATTGGTGTACAGACAACTCGTCTAACGACAAGTGGTCCCCAGACAATTCGTCTAAGGAGTCGGAACGACAACTTGTCTACAGACGAATCGTATTGATGCAATAGGCTAGAAGCTGGATTTATTTTTTCCCCGTTAAATTGTTTTCTAGCTTAAATGGAAACTGAATTGATGATTTTCATTCATGTATTTCAACATGCATCCAGCTTCTACTTTAGATCGAAAATACCTTCTATTTCTCGCTCGTTATTTTCGTTAATCCGGCTTCTATTTCAGATATAAAGATACCATCATCCAGCTTCCATTACTTAAGCGTTTTTCATCAATCCAGCTTCTATTTCAGATCTAGAAATACATTCATCCAGCTTTTATTTCTCATGCGCTATTTTTGTCAATCCAGCTTCTATTTCACCTGTAAAAGAACCTTCATCCAGATTCCATATCTCTTGCGTTTTTTCATCAATCCAACCTCCATTTCACCTGTAAAAACTTTCATCCAACTTCCATTTCTAAAGCGCAGGACCAGTTGTCTGTAGACCAGTTGTTGTTAGACAACAAGTGGTCTGGGGACCACTTGTCGTTAGACGAGTTGTCTGTAGACCAGCAGTTGTCGTATATAATTATGCATATCATAGCCGATAAAGTAACGTCTCGCTTATGGTACCAAACACAGTGCCACATTTGCATGTTGGTTGGTTTTGGGTAATATTTCGCATTATGTTTCTTAAAGACATTAAGTCTTACCCTATTTTCTAGAAAAGCAACCTCGGATGTTGACCCGTATGCTCATAATAGTAGCCTATGTCAAACTACCGACCAATCTAGAGCTTATAATTATATTATGTCCCATGCAGGCCTGCTGCTAAAACTTGGAGTGGGGTCCACCTGTCTTCAGAAGTATTAGGATGCTTACTTGAATGACAAAACTTTTTTTCGAGGAGAGACTTTGTGGGTAGACTATATTTTGTGACACCGGCTGAGGGAATGTCCGGGAGAATAATATGTCCAGGAGGAAATATGTCCGTTCTCCAGAGTCAAGTGCACTGTCGTTATAAATATCCGCGTAGCAAAGCTCAATATAGCTCAATAAAGCTCAATAAGATGAGAACATTTAGTGGCATTCAAAAGATAGTCTACCTTTCTTTCTTTGTTCATTTCTAGTCCAATATTGTCGTTGAATCCCGATTTGTCGAATTTCGTCAATCTCCGATTTCAGCTGCATCATTTGAGTTTCACTGCGTACTGCAGTTTGCTGTTGGTTCGTCAATAGCCGACGAATAGACCCCATCTCGGACTTAGTGTGTTCAATTTCCGATTTCATCTCCTGTATGACCGGCAGTCCGATGCTCGGTGATACTCGCTGGTGGCTCATCAGCAGTTGACGAATTGATTCCATCTCAGACTTCATATTTTCACACTGTCCATCCTCATTTGTAGCATCATTTCTGTTTGAAATGGTCGACTGGCAATTGGCAACTATTAGTGCAAAGTTCATCAACAGTAAAATTTTGACGTCCATAGTGTCCACCGATGCTTGAAAAGCTGACGTTTTGATCCACGTTAGCAGTTTCTCAAACCGCGGTCATCTGAATCTAGCGAACATGCATAGACTGCTGCTGTTTTAAAGGACACACTACAAGCTTCAAAAGTTGAGGAAGTGAAAGACACATGCAATGCTGAGCGATAAAATTATCTATCATCAGCGCAATATCATTCAACTGGGCAACCCATCTTACCTCAAGTTTCCATTAGATGAGACCTGGCAATTCACTGGTGATATTTCCTGTTTCAATTAGGGCCTATATAGCTAGGCCTATGCATGTATGTATTTATGTACGATGTTGTATGCATGTATGTATGTCGTATGAGACACGCCGCATGTCGTTAAATAGATACAGCGCAAAATGGTAA
This sequence comes from Lumbricus terrestris, assembly GCA_949752735.1. Classification (NCBI taxonomy): domain Eukaryota; kingdom Metazoa; phylum Annelida; class Clitellata; order Crassiclitellata; family Lumbricidae; genus Lumbricus; species Lumbricus terrestris. Next base: position 15,475,561 of record OX457043.1, on the reverse strand, counting down.
AATAGACGAGAAGGGTAAAAACTATGAAATATCGTTTTATGGTGTATTCGTAATGAAAAATAATAATATATGATAATAATATATGACAATGAAAAATTAATTATGTATATTATGTATTTTATGTATAGTATTTGCATACTAATTATGTATATTATGTATACTATATATACTATAATTATATTAATTATATATTATTATGTATAATGATATATGATAATAATATATAATAATAAAAAATTAATTATGTATACTTTTAATATCTGCAATTAGAAATTTTAAATTCAAGGATTTAGTTGAAGAAAAATGACTTTCAACGCAGGGGATATCGAGGTTTGTTCTGAAATAATGTCTCAATTAATGAGCATGTTTTCAGAGTTATAATTATTCACCATGAGGGACCGCATTTTCATGCGGCCACTGGACTTTTCCAGTAGCCCTGTGTAGGCCTACCACTTATTAGATTATACCTTCAGCATGCTTTTTTGTGGTCCTATTAAACTGTGCCAGTCGTGTAAATTACCACGTTTTGGTCAATTAGCCTAATAGCAGCTTCTACTTAGTAACAACGATAATTAGCCTATTCAAACCGCGCCGCTGACCCAGTTTTCTGAGTCTTATTGGTTTACAAGACATCTCACGAGACTGACTTCCGATTTTACCCAACGCACATCTTGCAAAAGCCGCAATTGTTTAGCTCATTTTACAGTTAGAGTCCTGATGGGGGTCTACAGAGTCGTCAATTTTGGTAAATATGGCTAAACCGGCATTCTTTATCATAAATGTGGATCGGCGTACTGTCGTTGATAGCTTAGCATGATAGTCTAGATGAAATTTATTCTTGACTCAAGCGCAATTAACGTATGAGATATGAATAGAAACACTAATAAGTGGGTCGTCGTTCGTTCTCTGCCCTCTGTTCGTATAAGTGGGTAGATAAGGGGCCGTCCATAAAGTACGTCACGCTATTTTTGACCATTTTTGACCCCCCTCCCCCCTGTCACAAACTGTCACAAATCTCAGACCCCCCCTAAAGTACGTCACACTTTCGAACAAAATATTTAAAAACATAACCATTTACCTAACCCTCTAAACCCTAGGATACTATCCCTAATTCCTCTGATAGTGACGTGTGTCCCTAAACGCTTTGATAGTGACGGGAAATCAACTTTTATCCCGCCATGCCAGGTTTTAGACACGCCTGGCCGGGCCGGGTCGGATTTTAGGTACTAAGAACCAAAAAATAAACAAGAATTTAAAAAATAAATGTGTGACGTCACACATGGCCTGACCCCCTCCCCCCTGTCACAAACTGTCACACTTTCTTACACTCCATCCCCCCCTGGAGCGTGACGTACTTTATGGACGGCCCCTAATTGAAATTCCTGATAAGAATTGAAAAGTCTCGCATGATTATTAGCAGCCATTATAATGGTTATCAGAGTTACGAGAGGTCTGAAGTTCATCGTACTTTGCGATTATTCTGGCACTGATTCTTTTCCACTTCTATTAAATTCGAGTAACGGATAGAGTAAGTAACAAGTAGCCTATTCTTTATTTCAGCCGGTTTTGCAACACGATTACGAAAATTACAATACTAACAGATATACTTTAAAAGATACCGTTCACCTGTTTACCAAAGAAGATTTACTCTTAAGCGTTAAAAGCATCTAACAATAATTGCCAGCACAAAAAGATGACCAATAATAAATTGCGACGGGAGTAGGCCTAGCCTACTTCTTTTGTTATCAGGAATAAGTTCATGTTGCACGGGCTCATAGTCTACAGGCAGCTGGTGAGTGTCATATGACGACGTGTTCCCGACCGTAGTTACGCGGACGTGAAAAGCGCTTGTGCAATGTGCACGCAATGGCGTTGAGATAGCCTAAGTGTGAGCAACGTGGTCTGTTTATTTTCAAGCTCTCTGTGAGATAGATCGAAAATTAGATATCAACTTCATAACACGAATGCTATTCTACACGGTGTCCCAATTAAACTGATACCCTTTTTGTCTTGACAATATACTTGTCAATCTATATAAATAAAAATGTAAAACGTTACCGTTTGACATGAAGGATCTCGGAAAGTTCTTGACCGATTGTTTTGAACATTTTCGCAAACCGTTCCATTCGAACATGAGCGTGTTTGTATAATGCCTTTTGGGAAAAAGCGCAATCTTTACGACAAAAAAACACAACTTTGAAATCGATTCGATATACGTCGATGGAGTCCACTCATTTCGATTTGAACTTTCACGCATCTGTCCGCCCATTCTTCGGGCGCGTTTCAAACCCATTCTTCGGGCGCGTTTCAAAACGTATATCCGGTCGTCTTTCTATAGCGTATTTATATGTAACTGTCGGTTTTTACCAAATCGTCCATTTTCGGCCGTTTTCCGCGCGTCTTCCTACAGTTTTCATGCATCCGTCCGTCCATTTTTCGGGCGCGTTTTAAAACGTATATCCGGTCGTCTTTCTATAGCGTATTTATATGTAACTGTCGGTTTTTACCAAATCGTCCATTTTCGGCCGTTTTCCGCGCGTCTTCCTACAGTTTTCATGCATCCGTCCGTCCATTTTTCGGGCGCGTTTTAAAACGTATATCCGGCCGTCTTTCTATAGCGCATATTTATATGTAACTGTCGGTACAGCTAGTTCTAAATGAAACTCTATCAAATTTTGGACAATGTAAGAGGGATAAAATTATCAATGTATCCTGAAAATGTTGTCCAATTCTACGAATAGACTCCGAAGTTATGCACATTCAAATTTTGGCAGAGAGAAGTTTACGTTTCCAACATGTAAAAGATAGGAAATTGTTGTTTGCAACAATAATTATTGCTGATGTTCAAAATGCCATCCATTAGCTCGAATGCATGCTCTAAGGCGCTTTCGCCTTTCATTGATTGCATTATCAACAATATTTTGGTAAAAACGATTCCATTTTTCCACAATTCGCTGTTTGATGTGGTTAACGTCACGTATGCGAGTCTGATAAACGTTGATAAACGTGTTCTTGAAGGCAACTCCATATCTTGTAGTCCAGTGTATTAAGAGCAGGGCTATTGGGGTGGGGCGCAAAGAGTTGGTGAAATGAACTCGGAAGTTTCTCTTGAAAGCAGACCAACGGACAATTATCATGTAGTCCTGTTGATCCTAGTGTTTTTCAGGCCATGCTCTTCTAAACTGGATGTACATCGGAATCAAATTAATAATACTTTTTGAAATCTTCTTCACGGACTTCCAACAATATAAATGCGTCGTAAAACATGGAAATTAACTGGACTCTGTTATTCATTACTCCGTTAATATGTATCGGTCTATTACATATATTTTTCATTGAATTGTACCATATCTGTAAACCAAAATGCGGTTAGCAATTGGTGAATTAAAGAATATTCTTATCGTATCTTATCTTGCCTCCCATCAGGTGCCGCAACTGTTGCAATGCGAGTCGGTTTGGCTGAGGACCGACTGCTGCATGCAGTGGCCAGTAACGACTTCCACGTCCTTCGAACTCTTTTCCCGCCAAAGAACAACCGTCGTCCAGGTCTTAGGGCTCGTATGCACAATTTTGAACTTCCGAGCAAAGATGACCGAAACTTTGTTTCTAGAGTCCTTTTTAAACATTATTATTAAAGCGTAGTCTAACTATTGATTCTATTTAATTCCAATAACTGATTACTCCCTATAATGCTAAGCTTTTTATTTCAATGTAATTTTTGTCTATCTCAATGTACCAGGTTGCGGTTTGCCAACCTGTTTTGCTTATTTAAACGAATATACAACAGCAACAACAGACTGTAAAGTGAAAAGGAAATATCAAACATTCTGAAATTTCGTTTGCACACTAAGTCTTAGCGAAATGGCTGCTCCATACATGCAAACCCGTGAGACAGCTGCTCTGCAGGATACTATATATATATATATATATATATATATATATATATATATATATATATATATATATATCATGCATAGGTAGCCGCGCACTGGGCTCTGCTGTCCATGGTGACTTAATGGTTCCTTTCACTCGCTCTGCAACAATGCAGAGACGTTCGTTCTCTGTGGTTGGTCCAACAACCTGGAATGGACTTCCCTTGACTATGCGACTCCTCCCAAGCTGCTCTCAATTTCACAAACTGTTGAAGACTTTTTCGCTTGATCTCGGTCGGGAACGTCTCTGAGTAGGTTCCTGGATGGGGCGCTATATAAATTACGATATATATATATATAGCATATACATTTATAATGTGTGGTGCACTTATTCATAATGAAAATGGTGTTGGGCTGCAAAAAACTCAGGTTCATTGCGTATGAGTGATCTTGATAATGATAGCGGCAGACCACAATGTATTTTTATGATTTCTTATAGCCCTTTGAGGACCCTAAATGTTCTTGAAAAAAATTGAAATTTTTCCATAATTTTTTTCCCACCAATGATACTTTGTGGCTGGTGAGACTTAGCATTTTCAAAAATGACCTCAATTTGGGACACCCTAATGAGTAGGGTACGCATAGGATTGGTTCTCGACAAAATGTACGTACGCAAAATAAATTTAGGATATTATTAGGACGTGCATATTAACCTATTTACAACTCCGTATTATCCTATAGTCGTCAGATGGCATTTGATCGCATTATAAATAAATTCTGTTTGGATGTAAATCATTACAGTTAACAAATTCTAGCTTATAAAAAATTTGATGATTAACAAAACCAAATAGAAGCACTACGGTAAAATGAATATTTTATAAATGGCATTAGCTAATTGACTTTTACAATAGGGGGAGGTGAAGAAGCTTATTTGTACGTATGATGAATAAGGGACCCACAAAATGTGCGCTCTACAACAAAGGAGGAGGGGCCCAAATTTCCCAAAATACAATTTTTGTGTACGTAATAATTATATGGTTGGACCCTAATAAGGTACCGTACGCATTAAGTAAGGTACGTATTCATGTATGTAGCATGCTTACGTGCGCCAAAAGAACGCCAATGTCACGAAATAGAGTATCCCCCCATATCAATCGTATCCCCCCCAGACGAACAGAAGTCGAAAAGCCACTTCCGCGTGGATTTATTTTTCCAAATTAACTTCCACCTGCTTTGTTTTGAACAATGACACTAACAGGTAGGCCTATGTTTATTCCTACTGGATAATTTTGCTTGCTTTGGTTTTAGAGCACGTAGAACATTGAGAACACTTAAGGACAATTAGAGCCACGAAATAAATTGGAGTTGCCTTTCTCTGAACATTGTTTAGGAAACTTGAAACAATAATTTATTACTCACTTTAAATTTTTATTACAACATAAATATTGCAATTATACGCAATTTATCAATAAAGGGGGATAGAATAGTTTATCCCCACCCCGGATAGTCTAGACCGGTATATTCCATCCTGGGGGATAGATTAATTCATTCCCCGGATAGCTTTAAGGAGGAATAGAATATCACGTGACACCAGCTCTAGCCTTCATCTCGGAAATCCGTAACACCTGCACCCATTAAGACTGTCAGAGTGATCAAGTGATTAGAGTCGATGTTCGGACGATTAGCTGATGGAAGTGTATACCAGGAATGGCCTCCTAAAAGCTAGGTTCACAGGCAATGCTGGATATTTATACACAGTGGTGGCCATTTATACAATTCCAACACGTCGCGTCAAGGTCACGGGAGTTATTGAGGTGATCATAATGGATAATAATGCGTATTATCTGTGTGAATTCGTTGATGAAACAACACGAATCAATATTTCTGCTCTGATATTTTATAGCATTATATGAATTCCCATCGAGGTTAACTAAGCATCTTCTTCTTCTTGGTATCTTTTCCGTCAGGCGCATGTCTCTTCATTTGGATACATTTCATATTAACTAAGCATACCATGTCTTTAGTCAGAAATGTATGCTGCATCACTTGCAATATCACGAGGTAAGATAGCAGATCTCAAACACGAAATCCAGAGAGGAGTGATAACCACCCGCCTCTCTATACCGTAGCCGGTGTCGTCAAAAACCTTGGCCTACTATAATAGCATGTGGGTTAAACATGATATGCATTGATATTTAGACGAAATCAATCAATCAAATGTTTTATTTGCAACCGAAGTATACATGATAGGTTTACACATCTTGAACATTGGTTACAAAAAGGGAGGCCCTAAATGGATAAAATAATCCCGCTGTCTAGAGACACAAACTAATATATTGAGTTGACGATGTGAGGTGGCCATGACGAAATCGTGCAAAAATCAACAGTGATTAACAAAACTGACAAAACAGAATCAAGCAACTTATGCTAAGAGACGGAAGAGAAACAAACACACAAAATAAATGTAGGCTAAACTGAAAAGCTCAACGCTGTTGAGACATAAACAACTATGAAAAAGAAAAAAGAACAAAAGCTTAACTAAGCTTACAGAACAGAGACCTACAGCAATGTATACAATGAGCGAACAGCGCTCTATACCTTTATTAGGTACCTTCTATTAGAAAGGCGCTAAATTTCTTCTTAAAAACCCAAAACACTAGGGCACAATCGTATTTCCCTTGGAATTGTTCCCCAAGTGGTGATCCCAGTAGATTTAGTAGAAAAAAGCGAGTGTTAGCGTGAGGATAAGTACGGCGATACGAGAAAGAGTATCTTGTAAAATGAGAATAAACCTGGGATGAGAGCTGAAAATAATTTTTTATAGGGTTGGCAGGAGGCTTCGGTCAAACCGGTACAGAAATTCTCCTATTTGGAAAGCTCTTATCTGGTCGAGTTTTAAAATTTTAAGATTGAAGAATATGCGGGCAGTGTGAGAGCCATATGGAGCTCCCACAATAAGACGAACAGCTCTTTTTTTGCAAAATATTAACTCTATGTAATCTTGAAACATAAGTAGAAGCCCACACCATGTTGCAATAAGAGAGATAGGGATGTACTAAAGAATAATATAGTTTAATCCTAATACTAGGTGGTAAAAACGTAAGAAGTCCGAGCCATTATAGTCCGATATTTTTTGCTATTTTTGAAGCGACATGAGCAATATGATTCTTCCATGTTAAATGGCTATCAACATAGACTCCTAGAAATTGAGTAGATTTTACAGAAGTGAGAGATATGCCGTTAATTTGTAATTTGAATTCTCCAACTGGGATTTTTCCTATGTGATTTAAACAGGATGTAGTTAGTTTTTCCCAAGTTTAATGACAATCTGTTAACTAGCTTTAAACCAATCGGCAACGAGTTCGAGTTCCACGTTTATGATTTGAAATAGCGTATGTATGCAAGAGTGCGAATAAAAACGCTCGTATCATCTGCAAAATGGATGAAGAACAAGCGGTTGGAGACGTTCGGGAGATCGTTGATACAGAGGAGAAACAACAGGGATCCTAGATTAGATCCCCAACACATTGCTGACGTCCATCCAAATAACTGGCAAACCAACTGAGTTGTAAACCACGTATACCATAAGTATAATGTAGTAGGAATTTATGATTTACAGTGTCAAATGCTTTCGCCAAGTAAAAAAAAACTACCCAAGGAGAATTCATTATTATCTATTGCATTGGAGATTCTTGCATAGATAACAGGGACATATATTTGGGGAGTGGCCCGATTGAAAGCCGTGATGCGACGGGAAAAGTACGTCGGTTTTTGTAACAAATTCATATAGTCTACTATACATTGTTTTCTCAAATATTTTAAAAACGTAAACTACACTAAATATCTAGATCGACAGAACATTAGATGTATCAAGTTCAGTGCATGCTAAATGATGCCGAGCAGGCCCAGCATTTTAATACATCACTTTTGTTCATTCATTTATATAATCAATGAGTGCAGTGTCTCTATTGTTGTAAAAGTGTATGTTCTGCTAAGCGCCAGAAAGAGTAATCTATAGTGGTCATGACGTCATCGTCTCTTTCCTCTTTCTTCAAGACGTAAGAGTCCAAGGTTAATGGTTATGCAAGGTGACACTGAGGAATTGGTCGCAGCACTTGATTATAATATATGCCTAATCATTTCCATATAATGGTTTCAGGATGTAGGCTTCTCTGCTGTTTATAGCAACTTACATTTCGCAAAGTGGAAAAAATAAAATGCTGCATGAAGCATCATTCCAGTTGTGACTTACACCTGGCGCAATATGAACACAGAATTCGTTAGCTCCGCCACAGTCCGGTTGACTTCCTGCCCAGTTGGTGAAGTTAAAAGGTATGTTGATTCCATTGAGTGTCTTCCAGACGAAGGGATTGTCACATCGCCTTGGATTTCTTCTTTGTCCACTAGTCCATACCCCATTTGAATACCGATCCACATACGCATATGGAGGAGATGCGATACCATTTTCTAGAGCAGCCACAATGAAGTAGAATTTATCAACCTAGCATGTACTTTAGCTTCTTTTCCCCTGAATTTTGCTTCGATTTTTTTTCGATTTTTACTCGCTTTTGTCGCCTATTTATCTATAGTACCAACTATTTTCGATGCAACAAAATTATTATTGGCTTTCTTATGGACAGCAGTAGTGCCTTAAACCTTCGCCTTCTTTGATGCGAAGCCAGAGCTTTAACTTTCTAAAATTGTCACACACACATACACACGATTGCGTATTTTCGCAAAACTTTTGTGGGCGTTATAGACAAAATATCTTCGTTGTTGGTTCTAGCCATTAGCAATAATACGCGTAATTATACTTTTATGTTTTCATTTATATGGCACATGCTGGAATGTTCCTAAAATTGGTGGTCCATGAGCCTTTTCGGTGTCTTGAGATAACTTTTTTCTCTTGGTCTATCACACTGAGAGCACACCTGAATTGTGTACATTACGAGATGCGCAATATAACATCTAGGCCTACATATACAATACTGTTTAATACTTACTGCTGAATTGCAACTGAAGATATCTGACAATGGCCTCATGTTCCACTTGACTTGCAATCGCAGCCAAATGCACTCCTGGCATTATTCCTCTGCATCTCGCAGCAGCGTTATCCCAGGTCATTTTTTCGTAAATGAATGTAAAGCAGCTACCTGCTTCCGGCAAGTAATCGAATCCAAAAGGACACTCTGCACAAGATATATGCAAAATGCACTAGGATCAGAGATTCAAGTCGGCTAAACAATTCAAATGATTATTTTTGATTTGTCTGATTATCTTGATTCAATGTTGGTTTGGTATGTTGATCTGATTGATTCCATACGGTTGTAGATTAATTATAGCTCTCAAAATTTAATGAGTACCTTCCACTCGGTCATAAGGCGTAGAGACAAATATCAAATCATTCACTCGCAGTTGCGTGTCAATTTATGCTATTTAAGGATGGGCATCATCAAAATCACTTGAATCCCAATTTACTTCAAAAGCGCTACTCGAAAGCTAAGCGCGGGGCACCCAGAGCCGTATTTAACATAGGTCCATTTGGTGTGGTGCACCGAATGCCCCAGAGACGAGCTTTTTGTTCCCATTGGCCAAAAGTCTTTTGCGAGTCTCAGTGTTACTTAAACCTTTTGTAAAATCAGTAGCCTAAGTGTAAGAAAACATAAATTTCACTAAGTTCACCGACGTTTCGTGCTTTCTTACTGACCCACCACAGCCGACAAACCACGAAGGCACGGTAGGCTAGCCTATTGAACAGCGGATTTTTGTAAATAAGTAATCTTGTAAGACTGCCGAACGGCACTTTGCCCCTGCTGTAACACTTTGCACCGATACTCGAAGAACCTTAAACACGCCCCTGGGGCACCGGCTCATTCATGAGCGCTGCGTTGCGTCAAATCCGTTGTCCGTAGTAGTAGCCCAAAGGAGGTCCGGGTCCGGTTGCCATAGAATCAGAGAGGGCGGTACATCTATTAAGGTGGGCGTCGTTGGGTCGGGAATTGAGTTTATGTGTTCATGAAAGTCTCAATGTGTGACACCTTGCGACCGGAAAGTTTCATGTGTATGTGGTCTTTGGTCTTAGCCCTGCAAGATGATGGTAGAAAACTCGTTATGTTGAGAGCAGAAGTTTACAGGTTCCTGCATTATTTGAACTTAATCGCGCAAGAAAGTTTATGTGTGAGCGATATTTGATCCTGAAAGTAACCTGCTTCTGTTTTGGTTGGCCTTAGTCGGCTGAGAAAGGCTGTGTGTGCGATATTTGGGCGGGAAAGTAGCGTGCTTCTGCGACAGTTGGACTTAGCGCGCAAGAAAGGCTGATTGCGCAACATCTTGAGAAGAGAATATTGTGTGATTTTGCGGTTTTGGGGCGTGTTCGGACACGAAAGGTTGAATGTGTGCAACCTTGGGAGCTGAAGTTTTCACGTTTATGCGAATTTGGTCTTAGCATAAAGAGAAATGCTGCGAGTGCGCCTTCTTGGGAGCAGAAGTTTGGCTGATTGTCTGGTTTTTGATATTGGTCGGACGTGAAAGGCTAAATGTACACCGCCTTGAGGCTGGAAGGTTGAGTCATTCTACCGTTTTTGGATTAGACCGTGTATGAAAGATAGAATGTGTGCCACCTCGGGAAGGGAAGGGAGAGCGATTCTGCAGTCTTTGGACTTCTATGTGCATAAAATGTAGAAAGGATGCCATAGCCTATTGTGAGTGGAAGGTTGAGTGATTCTTCGGTTTTTGGCTGTGTTCGTACATGAAAGTTAGACAGGGTACCATATTGGGAGTGCTTGCGTGAAATAGTTTAAATGATAGCACACTGGAAATAACCTGTTGTATGTTTTTGTGGTATTTTGAGTTAACTGCCGAAGAAATTATAATGAAAATGGCGAATATTTGCAATATATTTGAACAATTTAGAGATAGAAATGCTCGAATTTAAGGTATTTCTGAATAAAATGATGAATATTGCATTAGTTTTTGATAATTTAAAGATAGAAAAGCTCGATTTATGGATATCTTCGAATAAAATGGTGAATAATGACTATATATTTGGATAATTTAAAGATAGGAATGGTGGATTTATCGATATTTTCGAATAAAATGAGGAATAAAGGCCATATTTTTGGATTATGCATAGAGATTCTCGCCTCCTGATTGTTCGTCGCTAGGGTTTCACGTTCCGTGAATGACCCTCTCTTAGGTGTATAAGGCAAAGTTGTATGTGGGGAGGTGCTAAATGAAGAGATGGAGGTTGAGGTTGCCTGATGGGGAGAGAGAGAGAGAGAGAGAGAGAGAGAGAGAGAGAGAGAGAGAGAGAGAGAGAGAGAGAGAGAGTGTGTGTGTGTGTGAGAGAGAGAGAGAGATGGCGTCTGATTATTCTGTCACTAAGGTTTCTTCGGTTTACATCCCTCGTTCTCTCTATCTCCCCAGCCTTCCACCCCACCCTCCCTCCCTCCTTCCACCCACACCTTCTCTCTCAACACAACCCTACAACTCAGTCTCCAACTCTCCATTCCACCCCTCCACACATACTGGCTTCTCTCCACCCATCTACCTCACCCACCCTCCACCATAACACGCCCTCTATCACCACAGCCCTACTCCTCACCCTCCAGCCCTCCATTTCACCCCTTTCCATATGCGACTGTGACGCGTACAAATAAGATCTGGCCAATCATGGAGCGAGAAAACCTAGTAGACAAGGCTTGGAAATCTAAAAAAGTTCAAGAAATCACTGTTAGAAGCAAATCATGTAACAATCTGCTAACTGGTGCTTCTAGACTAATTTTACCCTCATGAGAACGAAGGAAAGGTGGGAGGTATGCCGAAAAATGGAAGCCTTTGCAGCTCCCAGCATGCCCAGCGCTGCTTCCAATGAGTCATTTCCGGTCAGAGTGGGGATTGCGCTGCTGATTAAGGTTCACTAATTGACCTATTTAATATATTCTAATTATTATTATTTAATATTATATAATCACCATGACCTAACTATATTAATTATGACCTAATTAGCGGGAACCCCTCAATATGACCTAATTGGCATAACGAAATTATTGTGCTATAAATAATGTGACCTAATTAAAATGACCTTGATCTTGGCCTTTGAGCTTGACCCAGACAGGGTCGGGGCTAAAAGTGGGTGTCATTTCTGTAGTTGCCCCGTACTCGCGTGCGAGTTTCATAACGTAGGTCTACTCATTTTAGCACGAAAGTGAACGATTGGATCAATTTCAATTACTTTTAAAATCCCTTATGCCTTGACTACAGCTACATACAAGGAAATATTTATATAAACTCGTATTCAGTAGAATCAGATCATAGTTTGGTGATAGCAAATACGAAAATAAAAATTAAGCAAAAGTTCAAGACAGAACCTCATACACAGCAATGCTGGGGATCAATGCAGACAAACCTTAGAAAAGAACCACGGAGAGTATAAACAGTGCCGGTGTCACGAAGTAGAGTATCCCCGTATTAATTGTATCCCCCAAATTAAAAGAAGTCGAAAAAACCGCTTCCGCGTGTATTTTTTTGCTAATTAATTTTCATCTGCTTTGTTTTGAACAATGACACTAACAGGTATGTTTATTCCTACTAAATAATTTGTTTTGCCTTGGTTTTACAGCACTTAAAACATTTAAAACACTTAAGAACACCCAGAGTCACTAAATAAATTGGAGTTGCCTTTTTCTGAGCATTGCTTAGGACACTTAAAACAATTAGAGTCACTTTAAATTTCGATTACAGCAGAATTTTTTTTATTATGCGCATTTTTAAAAAAGGGGCTAGAATGGTTTATCTCCCCGGATAGTATAGACCGGTTAATTCCATCCGGATCCCCCCGGATAGCTTTCAGGGGGGATACTCCGTTTCGTGTCACCGGTGACACGAAACGGAGTATCCCCCCTGAAAGCTATCCAGGCGGGGATGAATTAATCTGTCACCCGGATGGAATTAACAGGTCTATACTATCCGTGGGGATAAACCATTCTATCCTCTTTTTGAAAAAATGCGCATAATAAAAAAAATTGTGCTGTAATCAAAATTGAAGTGACTCCAATTGTTTTGAGTGTCCTAAGCAATGCTCAGATAAAGGCAATTCGAATTTATTCAGTGCCTCTGAGTGTTCTTAAGTGTTTTAAATGTTTTAAGTGCTCTAAAACCAGGGCAAAACAAATTATTTAGTAGGATTAAACATACCTGTTAGTGTCATTGTTCAAAACAAAGCAGATGAAAATTAATTTGCCAAAAAATACACGCGGAAGCGGTTTTTTTCGTGTGTTTTTGAAATTTGGATGGATACAATTAATACGGGGATACTCTATTTCGTGACACCGGTGACACGAAACGGAGTGACAGGACAATTACCCCTGGACAATTACCCCCGGACAATTACCCTCTGACAATTACCCCCTGGACAATTACCCCCCAGGACAATTACCCCCCGGACAACTACCCCCCGTGCCAATTACGCCCCGGACAACTATCCCCCCGTACCAATTACCCCCGGACAATTACCCCTGTACCAATTACCCCCCGGACAATTACCTTCCGTGTCATGTTAGATGCAAGTTAGTGTTAAGCATTCAAGAAAAATATTAAATAAAATCCAATCTAAAAACGGCTCTAAGCTAGTTGTAACGCCTGCCTAATAAAATCTTAAAATGTTTATCTTTCCCTCTCTGTAAGATTTATTAAATTGCATCATGACTAGGTAAGGATAAATTAAGTACCCCAGCTAGTATATATATTATGCAAGAGCGTGCAGGTAACGTATGCATGAGAGCGAGAGAAACAGATACCTGGAGATACAATAGAGAAAGACAGCGAGAGGAACAGAGAAGCATGGAGTGCTAGAAGGAGATATGTACGCAGATAGCTAAGAAATAATGGTAGTAGGAAGGAGTGTGTATAAGTATGTACAATAAGTATTGTAGAGTTTGATAATGACTAAAGATGTCTACACAGCAAAGTTGCTTTAGGATAGGTTTTGGCAGCTCTGAAGGTCTGACAAATACGAAGACCATGACCATGAGAACGTTCGTTCCTCACGCGTATACGAACAACTGAACAAGCTCACACTGTGCCACGGGGGGTAGTTGTCCGGGGGGTAATTAGTACGGGGGGTAATAATCCGGGGGTAATTGGCACAGGGGTAGTTGTCCGGGGGGTAATTGGCACGGGGGGTAGTTGTCCGGGGGGTAATTGTCCTGGAGGGTAATTGTCCAGGGGGTAATTGTCGGGAGGTAATTGTCCGGGGGGTAATAGTAGGTATAATAGGACAGTGCCACAGCCATTTTTGGGAGGGTATGGGTACGAATAAATGGGCCAAAGTACAAGGTCAAGGTCAGAGGTCAAGGTCAAAGGTCAAGGTCATCTTAATTAGGTCATCTTAATTAGGTCATCTTAATTAGATCAATTAGATTATCTTAATCCTATTAATTATACTAATTAGTTATTATTAGTAATTAGCTATTATTAGTAATTAGCTAAACCTAATTAGCGTAACAAAGGAATTACTAACCCTAAATAGCGCTACAAAGCTTCTACAGATCATATAGTTAGCTATTATTAGTAATTAGCTATTATTATTATTAGCTATACCTAATTAGCATAACAAAGGTCCGTGGAGCCCTAAATAGCGACCCGCCCGCCCGCCCGAGGTGCGTCATGAGCGCTGGGGGCTGTGCCAAAATATTATGCTAACTAATATAATAATTAAATATGCTAATTTTCTGGCTCTTCGTGCTATAGTAGGAAATGCGGCGGCCAATCAGGAAGCGAGAATTCCTAAGAGAGCCCAATCAGAAAGCGAGAACCACAATAGACCAGGAACGTGCGGCCAATCAGCGTGCGAGCACCATTCTATAGAGCGGCCAATGAGGGAGCGAGAATTCTATAGAGTGCCCAACCAGCATGCGAGGAGTCTTTTAGCCCGAAACCCATGGTCAATCAGAATGTGAGAATCTTACTAGTAGGAAATTTCTAAATATGAATGAACAAACACGGCATTTTTTCATAACATTTCTTTATTACACACTATTATGCAATCTTCATAATACTGTGATTGCGCAATATCTTGCGCGATGGTGCAATGTCTTCAAATATTTACAATGTTCGACGAGTATACGAGTTTTATTTACAGCGTTCGAAGACTTTTTCGCAATATCTTCAACTATTTACAAGGTTCATCGCATAGTCCAATTCAACTAACTACAGAGTTCGTGATTTTCGCAGCGTCTTTCATTATTTGCAACGTTCGACGTCTTTTCATATTTCAACTAACTACAGAGTTCGATGATTTGCTACAAATTCTTTATACAATATTTACACTTGGGATATTCACATGTCCATAGGCCAAAGATTCCGACGAATTTAATAGGAAACGTTTGTCATCGTATGGCGAAAGGGCAGCCTTTCGCAACTCAACAGTGTGTAATTCATGCTTCTTACTCTGAATCACACAGAATTTGGAAGATGTGGGCTTCTCTTCCAGTATGCATGCACGATATTCTGCGTGTCTGATATATTTTTTAACGAAGCCCTTCTTAATGCCCTTAGCCGTCTTCTTCTCTTTCTCCCCGGCCAACAACAAACTATACATTTTGGAGCGGAGACCACAAAATTCTATCACCGCGGCTCCATTACACTCATCCTTAAACTTCCCGATTACCTTGGCGTTGGTGCGGCTGTGCAAAAAGTGCTCACAGGGATAGTCTGAGGTATCATATTCGGCTAAGTTGTGCTGCATATCAGTGTAAATGTCCTTGGTGAAGATGTGATAGCAAAGGCTGTCAGTGTCTGTGAAAAGGAGTTTGCAGGCAGATCCATAAATGGGAATTATATGCTGGTAGTGGAACTCATACATCTTTAATTTTGAAATGTCCAAAATGCACATACCAGCATATAGGGGTTTGTTGAGGTAAACGTTTGAATTTGTTAATTTTATGACGGTCAGATCGTCGTTTATGATATTGTAGGACTCGAAATTTGGCCGGGCCACGAAACGTTTGGCTCGTTTCGCGCTGGTAACAAGCTTCACGGCAAGGTGCTTCCGATTATTTTGCATTGTTTTTCCATAAATTGAGTTATTCATTAATTTAAAGAGGTCTTTTTCAAAGGAAGATTTTGCAACCTGCCGTTTGGAAGTGTTGAAGTCGATATATGGCTTCAGCCATCGACTTTGCCGAAACTCGAGTATTTTATGAATTTTGGTCAAACACATGCCCATTTTAAGATAGAATTGAAGATTTCGGTAATGCACGACGTACCGGGTCTTTGTCATGAGATTGGGCACCAACTTTTCGACCCCGGTACCGATTTTATTCGAAATTTTCATTGAAACGGATTTTGCGTACGGGGATAACATGTCCGGTCGTATGTGAAGCGTCTCTGGAGCAAGGAGATAGTCGTTGTGATCGTCGTGAAGATGAGAAGGATAGTCCAAGTCGACGTCCAAAATATATCCCAAGTCGTCGTCGGTCGATTTAGAATTTAAGTCAAAGTCTGAAATTTCGTCTTCGTCCAAAAATCTAAATTTACCCGTCGGGAGCGGCTCGGACATGGCGTATCCGTAGAGGTTGTTACAATCCAAATACATGATGTAACTGTTTGGAATATTCGGGTCGTATCCTTGAGCGAGATACGGATTGTTGGCCTTTGCGTACCGATTAGAAATCATGGAAACGCCACCTCTCATGCCCCGCTCCACAAAAAGGTAAATGTCCGGGTCGGTTATCAAGTCCAAATTTCCATTTGTCATGCGCAAGCACGCGTCAAAGCTCAGGCCGGGGCTGCTGTAGTAATGAAGCGGGTCCAGTTTGTAAAAGTCCAAGGACATGGCACGAAAAGATTCAAAGACATCGGCCAGTAAAATGACGTCAGTCTTCAAATACAGATCGTGGTAGTCCTGCATAGTCGTCATATTAAAAGTCTGCCAAATTTTCTGTGCATAGTCGTAGTCGTCCTGCGAAATGTCCTCGTCTGTCAGTTTACTGAAGAAGCAGCCTTTGGGAGGCAGAGTCCTTTCGGTCATTCTGCAGGCCGAAGTCATGTATTCGTAGGGAAATACCCCCTTACGCAAAAGCAATTTGTACTCGGCCGGAAAAATTCTCCGCAAATGATTGAATTTGGAATCATCCTCTTTCGATAAATTTTTCACCAACACGTCCAAACCGCAGTTTAGAAATTGGAGGGAATCCAAAAAGCGTATATTATTTATCTCGAACGAAAGATATTTTTCCATGTTGGTTGCAATGACATTTATTTCTTGCGCTGCAAACTCCTTTGTCATATTTTTGAGAATTAGATGAGAATCGTATCCTTTAAGGTTATGGAAGATGACAGGAAGAAGGTAGTTTGCAGATTTGCCTTTCTTAGATTTTGTGGGCTTTCGAAATTTCATTTTTAGATTGCAAGGAGAGCAGAGCGCAGAAACAAAGTTACCAGTCATATGACAGTGGTGTCGAACTTTGTTGGTTCCAGAAAAAGCGATAGAGCAAGATGGGCAAGAAGCACAACTTTCAAACTCTATCCGCTGCTGCTGGGTCAGAGGAATCATAGGTTTGTTCGTTGCCAAAATTTTATTGATTCGTGTTTGTTCTGATTTTATGTGTGAAAAAAAGTGGGACATTACGTCCGGGCCCGAGTAAATGTATGGTTTGTTGTCGTTCAAATGTGGAAAGGAAGAAACGGTTAAACAGCAGAAGCCGCTAGGTGTGTGCGTATCGAGAATTTTGGTCGAATTGGTTGCAGACGCAGCATCGTTTGGCGAGAGATAGCTCTCGAAATCCGAATATATGACGTACGGAACAGGCATTTCGTGTTGTGTGTTTGTAAATGACAAATTTGAATTTTCCGGTGTTGGGTAGCGCACGGACTGCAAGCCGTGCTTGCCACATTCATCCATGTGCTCGTGTTTCCCAGTAGCAGTGGTAAAGCAGTGCAGACAGTATGGACATGGGAAAGACCGGCCATCATGAGAGTTTCGGGTGCTTAAAAGAGCAGACAGATTGCGTATTGTAATGTAGTGGCGCTTAGCGCCGTCATCAAGCAGAAGGAGATTTACAATGTGTTTTCTACCCCTGTGAGCACTTGCGTATAGGGGTGTAAAGGTCTTGTCATCCGGATTTGAATACATCACGTTGATGGAATATTCTGGGTTCATGGATTCAAAAAGAGGGATCTGTTCAATGGTCATGGGGAATTTTATGTCATCAGTATGGAGCTCTTTAAGATACCGTCTGTAGATGGTGAATCGTTGAGCATGATCTTTTTGAAAATGACTTACAGCCAATGTTGCGTAAAGGAAACAGAATTCGTCATCGTTCTGTATATTCAGTGTAGCTCGCTTATTTAGTATGTGTTGTGGTGTGGGTATGTATGTGGACGCGCCGATCGGTTCGAAGATTGCGTTACATATCTTAAAATCGGCTATGCCATTTACCAACCATCCGGAGCTTTGACTGGTGAAGACGTCTACCAATTCGTCGATGCGATGCACGGCGTCTTGGATTTGGTCAGATATCTGAGACGGATGTAGAAGGGCTGCCGGCACGGACTTGAAATATCCGATGGTCTGTGCTTCTCCGTCTGGCGTGGGTCGCTTGAATTCCACATCGACTGCCACGTACCATTTCACCGGCCTATAGAAAAATTTTTTCATTATACTACGAATCGACTAAGTCCGCGAAGTGAAAATTTTCTAAGTCCAGCATTTTAGATTGAAACAATTTCTAAGTACAAGAAATAAAGATGCAAAATTTTCTAAGTTCCGCATTTTAGAGCGAAAAATTTTCTAAGTTGCGCGCTTTAGAACGAAAATTTTTTCTAAGTTCAACATTTTAGTGCTAAATTTTTTATAAGTCTGTAAAACTTAATCCAAAGCCAAGGTAATCGCTCTAACAGAAATTTTCTAAGTACAAGCACAGATTTCTAAGTCCAGCATTTTAGAGCGAAAAATTTCTAAGTCCAAACAGCAAGTGTAAGAAATATATCCGCAAAATTTTCTAAGTCCAAACATTTTGTGTATAACACAGACTCACCCTTCGTCGCTGAATGTTTCCTCGAGAACGCTGGTCATGCGCGAGGCTTCTGACAGCAGCATGCCATGTACGTCTGTCGTTTCGGGTATCGATAACGCCACGTCTATAAATGCGTTCTGAGACGATGTGCGTACGGACGGGCTGCGCTCTTTCTTCATGCACGTAACGCAGAGATCTTGGCCAGTTCTGAAGAATCGAGAAGGCCTTCGGCACTTGCACTGCATGCACTCTTTGCGCAGCAAGCAGATTTCGCAAAGCCCGTTCACCAAGTTGACCGCCTTGTATGATCGACAAGAGTCGCATCGACCTAAAGACATACCACAAATTGTAAGAATACAAAAGTCTAAAGAGTAAAATGTGTGACCAATATGATTGGTAATAAGGTAAAATTGTTGCAAGTATAAAATTCTGTGTGTATGTGTGTGTGTGTGTGTGTGTGTGTGTGTGTGTGTGTGTGTGTGTGTGTGTGTGTGTGTGTGTGTGTGTGTGTGTGTGTGTAACACATGCAGGAAGAAAGTAAAAGTTAGACTATTCAAAATGTTAAAGTCCGTAAAGGTGCTTACTTGAAGGACCGGGCTCTGCGGGCGATGCCGACCTCGCGGCCCTGTCGCTGGAGTTGGCTACTGCCGCCGCCGCGCCGCCGGATCCGAAGCTGGGCGTCGCCGCCGCCACCGCCGCCGCACCGCTGCCGCTTCCCCTAGAGCTGGTCGCCTCCGAGCTTCTCGTGCTCAAGTCCAAGGCTGCCGAGTTGTCGTTTTCGGGCGCAGGGGCCGCTGCCGTTCTCCTCAGGCTCAAGTCCAATGCCACCAGATTGTCGTTTTCAGTCAGATCTATAGCACACAGAAATAAGATCTTATACAAGTTTCTCTACAAAATGTTGTGTTTGTAAAGTACAAATTCATTAAAATTGATTAATGCAATACAATATTCTGTGTTTGTAAAGTATAATTTCGTTGAAATTGCTCGATGATATGCAAATCTATAAAATACTATGTCAGCAAATTTTTAACTTGTACTTACGGACTCGCTTTGGTGCGCTGCCAGTGTTCGGCTCTGCCTTTCTTTTGAACTCTACAACACAAAGTATTCACCATGTATTATTTCTCATGTATAAAATGTTACAATGTATTTTAAAATACGCATGAATTATTTCGCTTTAAATAACATATTTTTTCAATATAATTTTTGTCTGTTTACAAATGAAAGTATTAAAACTTACCCATTTCTCGAATCCTCTCTTTCAGTTGAGCTTCAACCTTGAGCAATTCATCAATTTTCGCACGTAGGTTGCTCGCTAGAAAAATATAAAAAAATAAATAAAAAAATTTAGAATTGCGGCTTTGCAATAGACCTAAGATATCTATGTACATAAAGAATAAGAATATACTCTACCAGATTCCATGTCCTTGTGTGTCAAATTCGGAAATTTTTTTATATGAGGTAGATTATCCCAACTTCGACTACTTAATTTCTGTGCTTGCACACCCAGTCTTACCCTACTTTCGGAAAAATTTCAAATATCACTTCAAATGTAAGAATTCAAGATCTGCTGAATTCTGAGGCTGTTGTGTGACGGACATCGTCTGGCAGTCAACTTTATATCCCAAGGACTACTTTTTTCATGTATTCCTACGCAAAATAGTTCCAAGTACGCTTGCGCGCGGAAGGGTATGGCTATGGCTGTGATGCGGTCGAGCAGATGTGTCTGTGTGTATGTGTGTGTATAACACATAGGAATAATGTAAAAGACCGTAAAGGCAAATTACTTGAATCTGTGTGTGCAGATGCTGATGATGATCCAGCAAGGCCCTCTGCGTCCGAATCTGTGCCTGCGCGCGAAACGCCGTTGTCATTCTCTGTAAGAAATGAAAATGCTCAAGGTATAAAATAAATGATGTGTAGAAATCTAAATTCCGTGACCAACTGGTCTTAAAGTGTGGCTGGACGGTCATGGACGGCGTCCATGCATTTATTTTTTCACGCTTTAAGCACTGGTGGCCAGTATGTTATTGCAACTATACTAGCCTGAGTCCACATGGATAGAAAGTTCGGCGTCTTGAGCGTTCATGCCCTATAAATATTTTCTATGATGCTGCCTTTAGTAAAGAAAAAACTGCCTATTAATATTTTCTATCAACAAATACAATAAGAAATGCCACTATAAAAGTACAATATATTAGAAAAAGGTTGTTGTAGTGTGCAGATTCCAACTCCAATCCTGTAAAAGTTTGTGTCTGCTGCTAGAAATAAGACTATATAGTCTTAGAAAATAATTTAAAACAGGTAAACTCACTAAACTCCATGTCTGCCGTAAACACTCGAATTGGTCTGCCTCTGTTGCGTGTGGAATCTCGTGCTGTACTCGAAAATCAGTGTAGAAGTCGGCACACCCAGGTTGAAGTTAGCAAACGGTTGATGCTCTCGAAACGTCGTGTTGAAGAAGACGGCTGTTGACGGTTGTAATCGGAAGAAATTCGAATTCGGCTGGCCTTCTCAAAACGGATCTGAATAATCGCTGTGTTGGAGTGATTTTTATAGGTCTTGTGGCTGGTCATGTCACAACGGCAGAGGACTGTTTTGCAATATGTTTGCTTGCTTGTCTGTCTGGTTGTTTGTATCTATTTCACCATCCTTGCATTGACATGTCATAAGATTTAGGAAAAAGGAAATTCCTCGGATTTGGTCGTATCCGTCTGTGTGTGGGTCTTGCACCACACCTATGACATCATGTCGTAGGACCTGGGATTTTGGGAAATTTCTCCGTTTATACCGTATGCATGTGTTTGAGTCTTGCACAATCCTATGACGTCATGAGGTAAGACGTGGGATTTTGGGAAAAACACATATACCCATGTATTTTACGACGGTTGTCTGGTCGTGGTGACTAACGCGCAGATGTTCTCAGACGCCACAGGTGTCATCAGCATCCTCTCCGAATGACTGGAATACAATTGACCGCGGATTGCACGAGTCTTTGAAGTCGATTAGACGGTTGTATAGGACTCACGAAAGATAATAGCTTTGTTGTTCAGAAGAATTCAGAGGAAGGCGCAGTAAGAGAGGAAGAGGGGTAGAGGAAGAGGCTGAGGATGATGATGAGGATGAGGAAGATGAAGAGAGAGGAATGTAGAGATGTGGAGGAGGAGAGGGAGAGCTGGAGAGAGAGAGAGAGATAGAGAGATAGAGAGAGAGAGAAAGAGAGAGAGAGAGGTTTGGAGAGATATGAAGATAGTTGGAGAGATAGGCTAGTTATATAGAGAAATAATAGATAATTATATTAGTTAATTAGCATAATATTTAATTATCATAATATTTAATTATTATATTAGTTAGCATAACGCTTCGGCTCAGCCCCCAGCGCTCATGACGCACCTCGGGCGGGCGGGCGGGTCGCTATTTAGGGCTCCACGGACCTTTGTTATGCTAATTAGGTATAGCTAATAATAATAATAGCTAATTACTAATAATAGCTAACTATATGATCTGTAGAAGCTTTGTAGCGCTATTTAGGGTTAGTAATTCCTTTGTTACGCTAATTAGGTTTAGCTAATTACTAATAATAGCTAATTACTAATAATAACTAATTAGTATAATTAATAGGATTAAGATAATCTAATTGATCTAATTAAGATGACCTAATTAAGATGACCTAATTAAGATGACCTTGACCTTTGACCTTGACCTCTGACCTTGACCTTGTACTTTGGCCCATTTATTCGTACCCATACCCTCCCAAAAATGGCTGTGGCACTGTCCTATTATACCTACTGGTAATTGTCCAGGGGTAATTGCCCTAGAACGCCCCTGAAAGCTATCCGGGGATGAATTAATCTATCCCCACGTATGGAATAAACTGGTCTATGCTATCGGGGGGAATAAACCATTCTATCCCCTTTTTTGAAAAATGCGCATAATAATTTTTTTTATGCTGTAATCAAAATTTTAAGTGACTCCAATTGTTGTAAGTGTCCTAAGCAATTATCAGATAAAGGCAACTCGAATTTATTTAGTGACTCTGAGTGTTCTTAAGTGTTTTAAATGGATTTAAGTGCTCTAAAAACAGGACAAAAAATTATCTAGTAGGAATAAACATACATGTTAGTGTCATTGTTAAAAAAAGCAGATGAATATTAATTTGCAAAAAAATACACGCGGAAGCGATTTTTCGGCTTTTTATTTGGAGGGATACAATTAATACGGGGATACTCTATTTCGTGACACCGGCGCTAGGGTATCTGAGACCCCCCCAAAAAACTTGACACCCCTATAAGCTGTCATCTTAACAAAATTTTCATAATTTAAGTGCTGAAAGACATGGCTTAATACTTAAGCAAATTTCCCCTTTCAATTGATACAATTTTTGAAATATCCACACCGTAGGCTTACAGGTAGAATTTTAAGCTGTCAACGTGACAATTTTGCTCATTTTCTTCTATGCTGTTATTCATGGTTTAGGACTTCAGAGTGTCACCTCCCAATTGATGAATTTTTTGTTCACTGTAGCTGCTGTTGCATTTAAAGCTGTTATCCTAACAAAACTGTTCATAATTTCAGTGTTGAGAGACATGTTTTCAGACTCCTAAATGTCCCCTCTCCATTGTTTCGTTTTTCGATTTGCACGCTGCGGTCGTATTTTAAGCTGTCACTTAAACAGAATTGAACATTATGGACAGACAGTGGACAGTGTTAAGCCTAACACTTAAGAAATTTAAGACACCTATGAAATATTTCTAAAATATTGGGAGAATATAAGGACTCTGTTCCCACAGCAAATTGTGGGGTCCGTGCCCCTGTTCCTCCTAATTCTCCGCCCTTGGTTGAAGGACAATTGCTGAATTGGTTTGCGTAATATTATTTTGTGCGTTTGTGTAAATATACAATTATGCGCGTGGTTTCAGGAATGAACCGTTTTCAAAGATATAATTGCCAGCTAAACTTAGAGGCCCTTTACCAGCTTGAGACCATATACACGTCCCAATGACATATGGGGCCCTACACAGATTTTATCTGGGGGCCACAAACAGGTTTTAATTCGAGGCCTCACTCTATAAGTGTTTAGAATAAGCTATAAACGTTATGTTTGAGAAATAGGACTCATCTCAGTTTAAATGGCTAACCTATTCTTACGCCCAAAATCCGTATGATATCGGCATTAGGTCTGCTATGGCAGTGCCATGCTATGTTGAGGCATGTAACAGATCGGATCGAGGTCCAGAAGTGAATACGCCAGTTTAAATAAGAAATATACAGTCAGAAATAGGCATATTGACCAGCTAAAGTTGGGGGCCCCTGGCAAACTTGAGGTCCCCCAACCGGGAGCGCGGGGGGTGCTAGCGCCGGTGACACGAAACGGAGTATCTCCCCTGAAAGCTATCCGGGGGTGAATTAATCTATATCCCCGGATGGAATTAACCGGTCTATACTATCCGGGGGGGATAAACCATTCTATCCCTTTTTTTGAAAAATGCGCATAATTATAAATGTATGCTCTAATCAAAATTTAAAGTGACTCTAATTGTTTTAAGTGTTCTAAGCAATGTACAGAGAAAGGCAACTCGAATTTATTTCGTGACTCTGAGTGTTCTTAAGTGCTTTAAATGTTTTAAGTGCTCTAAAACCAAAGCAACACAAATTATCTAGTAGGAATAAACATACTTGTTAGTGTCATTGTTCAAAACAAAACAGATGAAAATTAATTTGCAAAAATAAATACTCGCGGAAGTGACTTTTTCGACCTTTTTCATTTGGGGGATACTATTAATACGGGGGATACTCTATTTCGTGAAACCGGCACTGAGTGTAAATCCAGAGCGATGTCAGGATGATTAAGAATGTCAGCATAAGGTTGATATTCTTAATCATCTTGTACAAAGTTGAATCAAAAACTCACAGCAATCAAAAAGAAGCAGACAAAAAGGAGGCCTGAACAGGATGAACATTTTACAGAGTTGAATGAACTGCTACAGTAACCTATACCAGGCACAGATGGACCAAGACAGTGCGAACAGTAGACAGGCGTAGTCAGAGAATTGAAGGAAATATCAAGAGAAAATTCTTTAAACGACTTCGTAGAAGCAGAAGTATAAAGAGCTGCAGAGAGATTGAAAATTGACAAAAGCCATGGCAATGACGTTACGCAGGCGAAGAGGCGAGATAATAAAATATGAAGAAGTTGTAACAAAGGAATTTCATGAGATGTACAATGCAGTGTGGAAGAATTGGAGATCATCGGATGAATGGAAAAACTACTCAGTGGTTCTCCACAAAATATAGGCAATGCAATAGAATGCCTCTAATCGAAATAGCAGGCTATTGGCGACGTCCGTCCTTAGCAGGTCACTACATATCATGTCCTTAATGGCATAGATTGCCCAAAAAACCATCCCTCAGACAAAGTCATAGTGGCCTTTCGAGTCGACAAAGTCGCCCCATTGTCAGTTATTTGACACTACGCAAGGCCAAACACGGGTGCAGGTCAACCATTACCGGTACTGCATCATTGTCGAGGCCTAACCGCACGAAATAACCGGCCACGGCAATGCAATATCGCCTATGGTTGAACTCGGAACTAAGACCCATTGGAGCTTGGAGGAGTCTGAATCGTCCCTCTATCGTCATGAATAAGAATTCATTCATTCAATCGGACATTTATATAGCGCTTCTTCAAGTAAAAAGACTACTCAGAGGCGACAGACTCCAGCGCGACCAAAAAGAACAGTTTTAAGTTTAGTAAGGAAGGATCCTGGTAGAGTCCCAGGGTGTAGGCGTATAGCTCAAAAGGAAGGCCATTCCAAACCTTAAAATAACCAGTATCCTTGCACAGCGACGAGTGTTTGAAGAATTTGTCTCCAGCTTTGGTAGAATCAAGGACTGTTTTCAGCGTAACCGTGGGGTAGATTGATCGGCCAACAGAAAAATATCTGCCGGTATTGAGAATTGTGTATTCGACACACAGGGGAAACTAAGGTCGAGACAGGTCCTTGGGTATGAAGGATTCCGTCAATGAGTGGCATCTATGATGTCGCCACCCTACTAATGTAGTTTAGTTACTCTAATGCTGTTGAAGACTTGGTGATTTGTCTAATATTCGGGCCAAGTTTCCTCTTTTATGAAGCAAATTGATTTTTTTTGACCGGTCTGAAATTAATTTGCTAAGTATATAATTCCTATTCGATAACGTAGGAATTTGAAACAAGTATAGACACCCCTTTTTCAATATGAATGGAGGCGGTATAATTGGCCCAGTGGATTCAATCTTTCAATAGCAATAGGTAACCTTATGTGGGGGGGGGGGGCGATTTGGATCAATCACCGACGGGTCAAGACTCTGATCCATCTTGTCCCGTATGCGTGAATTCTACAAGTGTTACGACTGTTTTCATTCGAAAATAAATGTGTCATTAAAATAATAATTAGGCTATTTCTATAGGCTAATTGTAATTATAATAAATGTCACCCCTAGCGAAGGGGCAAAAATTGTCCATAACGGATTTGGATCAATCACCGACGAGTCAAGACTCGGATCTATCTTGTCCCGTATGCGTGAATTCTACAAGTGTTACGACTGTTTTCATTCGAAAATAAATGTGTCATTAAAATAATAATTAGGCTATTTCTATAGGCTAATTGTAATTATAATAAATGTCACCCCTAGCGAAGGGGCAAAAATTGTCCATAACGGATTTGGATCAATCACCGACGAGTCAAGACTCGGATCTATCTTGTCCCGTATGCGCGAATTCTACAAGTGTTACGACTGTTTTCATTCGAAAATAAATGTGTCATTAAAATAATAATTAGGCTATTTCTATAGGCTAATTGTAATTATAATAAATGTCACCCCTAGCGAAGGGGCAAAAATTGTCCATAACGGACGGCAACACCAGTTGACAATGTATTAGAAAATGACATTATTTTCAACCGTCTTAAGCCAGCAATTATTAACTCGAAACCGAGCAACAGTGTATAGACCTTTTTGAAAATCGATTATACATGTAGCTCACTTGCAAATAGTTCTGTGATTCTAACAAACCTTTTCTAGGTCGATTTTGCTGTTGAATCACGGCTTGACGAATTTCTTCAATTCTCGACTTCATCTCTCGTAATGCGTGTTTTTCAATGAAAACTGAATCTTGGGTCAGGTTCATCAACAGTTGGCGAACCGACCCAATCTCAGACATCGGTTCTTCGATTTGGTCACAAGCACATATCGCAGCATTTCTGTTCAAAATGGGCGACCTGCAATTAGCGACTATCAAACAGCTCATGACAAGTAGGCCTACAAGTTTGACACCCATGACGTTCGTCGATGATTGCTGTCTGTAGTTTTGAAAATGGTTGTCGCCAACGATTATTTATAGGCTGCCCTGAAGGTCATTAAGAAGAGCTTTGAACTTTCACATTTAAAAAGACACGTGTTCGTTGATCCAATGCATGCACTTCTTGAATATTTAGCTACAAAAAACAAGGCATTATAGATCATATGCTAAACAAACGCCCATGCACTGAATTCATTTTACATCTGTGTTTTTAGATAAACGTGGGCTGATACTGCTCCGATAACATTTTCTGATTGCAACTACTCGTTTGTATGTATGCATGTATGTCTGCATGTATATACTTATGTATGTATGTGCATGAGTCCACATGTAGGCTATGTAGGCATGTGTATCTTTGGATACGCATACACGAATGTATGCATATGTGTACGTATGTATGATTGTATTGTATAACAATAATAAAAATAGTAATAAATAAATAGTAATAGTAACCAATGCTAACCATAACACCAATATTGATAACAATAGTAAATCTATATAAATAAAAATGTAAAAAGTTTGTTCCTAATCGAAGATCTCGGAAAGTTCTTGACCGATTCTTTTGAAAAAATTCGCAAAACGCTCCGTTCGAATACGATCGGGTTTGTAAAAGGATTTCCTGGAAAGAAACAAATCCTTTAGACCAAAAAACCCACAACTTTCTCTTCGATTTGACACGTTTATACATTTTAACTTTCACGCAGCCATCCGCCATTATCGCGCATGTGCTGTCGATAGCGCTTTCGATATAAGATAGATTCGACCCACTTCCATTTCAACCGTCCAAAGATTTTAACTGGGTCACCAATGACACACCTGGGAAAGAGGTCGTAACATTCGCGCGCGCTGTCGAGAGCATGTTTATATAGCGCAAATATTTAACTGTCGATATATATTAGCTGTCGATATATATGGATTCCGTCCATTTTAACTGGGTCACCAATAACAAACCTGGGAAAGAGGTCGCGTCGTGCATTCATGTCTCCGAAACTCCTTCACCGATTGCTTTCAAATTTTCACACAACTTTCGAGCGGACGGGTTTTAGCTGTCGGTAAGGGAGGAGTGACGGAGGAAGGAAGGGAGGGGAGGGAGCGGGAGGAGGAAGGAAGGGAGGGTGCGGACGGGATGAGGGAGGGGAGAAGGATGGAGGAAGCCTAGGGTTCACTGGGCCTCCATTGTCCTTACTCCTAATGCATAGGGTTTACTGGGCTTCCATTGTCCTTACTCCTAATGCATAGGGTTTACTGGGCTTCCATTGTCCTTACTCCAAATGCCTTGGGTTTACTCAGATGCATTGTGTCACGGCCCTATAATCGTCCTTTTTTATCCATGGTTGGGTCGTGAGCGCTGCCGAGTTGTAACCTTGAAGAAGTGTTATGCAATAATACAAGTATCCGTAATGAGCAAACGAAAGAATCATATTTAATAAAGGTGATGACCTCAATAAAACAATCCCGTCAGGAGAATACGTAGTATACAGGTGAACGACCTGCTTACATGTATCCCACGCAAACTAGGTTTCCCACGCACACTGATTGGGTCGACTGTTGCCGTTGGATACACAAACGAAGGCCTAGCCTACTCGATTTTATATTGGCCTATCGACCGCATAATTTTATGGCCTCACACCTACTCATTTTTTCAATCAATTGATCGAGTGAGATCCTTCACCACCGAATTCCCATTTAGGTCCCCGGGTATGGACGGTGCTAGCCTGAGATTAAAGCTAACCGTGGTCCGCAAAGATTTCTGTTACAGAATCGCATGAGAAGCCAACACTCTCACCGATGTTGCTGATGTTATTGAGCCAGCATATAACATAATTACAGAAGGAAATCAGAACATCCTGCAAAACTGATATACGAATGCTAAACGGTTAACAACCAGGAGAAGGATATTTAGTTGCACGGCACGGCAGGCAGCATTGAGACAATTAAATTTTTCTGCAGGACCTGCAGCGCACATGGAAGAAACACGTGTCATATTGAAATCTATGTCAACGTAAGTTCATACCATTCTGGTTTAAAATCCCTGATGCTGGTAGACACAATTTCACTTTTGAACATTTAATTGCATGGCGAACATGAAATTGGAATTCGCAGAAACGTCAGCACAGATGTCAGAACTCGTGCTGCAGAAGCATCCGTGAATTGATAGCTATAGGGTCTGCGGGTAGAGTGATGCTGGTAGACACAATTTCACTTTTGAACATTTAATTGAATGGCGAACATGAAATTGGAATTCGCAGAAACGTCAGCACAGATGTCATAACTCGTGCTGTAGAAACATCCGTGAATTGATAGCTATAGGGTCTGCGGGTAGAGTATTTTTGCTACTCTGAATATCTACCCGTGACACAGGATCGTTGCCCGTACGGGCCGTACCCAAATCGTACCAAAACTATTACCCGACCCGACCGCATCCTCGGACCATGCCTTACCCAATAGATGCAGGCTCGGCACTAGGGTTTGCGGGGCCCAAGGCAGCAGCGAGTCTTCAGGCAAAAATTTACTAAGTCCATTCCCTGTCAAGTGATAATACAGCATTGACACTTTAATTATGTATACAATTTAAGTAGGCCTAATGCAAGATAGAGGTGGTTTCGAGCATCACATTCCTGGGATCTATGATAGAGAAGGAGGGAAGAAGTGACATGATAATAAGGCGAAGGATAACAATGGGAAAAACGGTTGTCTCCTGTTTATTGTCGCCTCTCTTAGCTCTTCCAAGCTCATTCCAGACTTTTCCTGTACTTCATCCATCCACGGTCCACCTCTTCCTTGGTCTTCCGCGTCTTCTCCTTCCTTCACCGCATGCCGTCATCATCTCCTTTTCCAAACCGTTTGATCTCATCACGTGGCCGAAGTAGCTGAATTTCCGCCTGGTTGCTGTTTGTTGCAGTGTCTCCTCCCTCTCTATTAATCAGATCAATTAAACTACACAACATTAATTAAAAAATTTCATAATCTGAAGACAATATTTAATCCGTCTTGGGCACACATAAACTGCTCGCTATACAATCAACTTCGGTGACCCTGATATCGAGTTCTCGAAATTTGCTCTCTTTGTCACCGTTGGTGATCTTGGTGTCACGCTTGATCAAGAACTGCATGCCATATCCATCAACTCCATAGCAATTGTTTTTACGAGTTGAGACAAGTGCGAGACGTCTCATGCTGTCTTACTCATAATGCCACTACCACCTTTACAGGGGCGGATCCAGGGGGCCAATCCGGCCATGCCCCCCATTTAGAAATTTCTTTATTTTTGACCAGCTATTTTGCTCGAAAAGTAGACGTGACCCCCTTATGAGTAGTTCCGTATGACTTTGGCCCCCCCTTCGAAAATTTCTGTATCCGCCCTTGCACCTTTATCAATTTCTCTGTTATCACTAGAAGTGAACACTGCAGTTCGCTTTATATTGGAGCAGTTGGGATGCCTTACGTGTAGAACGGGTTTTGAGGTTGACGGATTGCCTCGAACGGCGTGTGTATTTTTAATATGGTATCCTCCCTGAGTACATGCATAAGCCTACATGTATATTTATTCTGAACTAGCCACCGCTCCTCCAGCGAATTATTTATAGGATCTCGTGTGGCGTTGCCTCTTTAGTTTGGCCCAGCAGATTTCAGGGAGCTTGGCCATTCGACACAGGATATCCTGACCCGACGTTCACTTCGCTCCTCTGCACTTCTTGTCCTCTATACGCGAACTTCAGCCAGGCAGAGACTCGCTCTCTGTTGCTAGCCCTGCTCTCAGGATCGGGCAATCTCCATACTTGCGCCTGCTATAACATGATTGTGTCCCCCTTCTGACACGTTCTATCGCAATCCCAAAACTGTCCTCTTTATCCCAGGCGGGGTAAGGAGCGTCCTTGAGCATTAACCTTGAATGGGCGCAGTACAAATCATTGCAATGGTTGAATGAATAAAGAATCAAGCATTAAGCTTTGGTTCCTATTTGTCGATTTGGAATACTTGGCTATGCATAGATGTAAATTCACATACAGTTCATCACATTTTCTGCAACGTGTATGTCATGTAGTAGCTTTTAAACACATACAATAATTTGTCCAATGATTGTTTAGTCTAGCTAAGCGCGACGAGTTTTATAAGCTTACTGCAGCAATGTATTTTCTGTGAAACGCCAAAGAAAATATACAAATCATCGTTATTTTCATCATGCGCGAGAATTAAAAAACCATTGATAGGAATACATGTCATGTTATAATATACGTTAAACACAAATAGCGTACGTACATGTACATCAGAGTAGTCAAACCGTTTTAAAGGTGGTGACAATAATTTTTTTCTAGTAGCCTAAGTAGCGGGTTAGGGTGCTGAAGGCGATTCTGGCTAAGTATTCTTAATCCGATTTTGGAATATAATCAGTCAAATTCAGGACTTAAAGTGTGGCTGGACGGTCATGGACGGCGTCCATGCACTTGTTAATTTTTTTCAAATCTGAGCGCCGTCCTGCCACTTGTTTCGCCAGCCCATACTGGAAAGTTAAGAAGCGTCCAGGCTCTTCTTTTTCTGCACTTTAAGCACTGGTCAAATAAGGCTTAAAAGCTGATTTTGATATTCATTATCAGTCAAAATAAATCATATTAAACTCGTTAGACCCTTCAATTGTCACAGATTGTACCCACCATTATTCTCAAATTTTGCAGTCTCTATAGACAAAATTTCACTGGCCAGAATAGCGGCACCGTAACGGAAGGCTGGAAATGACACACGGACCAACGTTCGAATTCTCTAGCAAACATCGTATCATAAAACACTTGAATACACGCGATGTCTATTTAACACATGATGCTCTCAGCAGAGACATTGGTATGTCGCTTTTATAGCCACTTATATTTCGCAAAGTGGAAAATTCAATCTGCTGCATCTTGAATCATTCCAGGCGAAGCCATCACCTGGTACAATATGAACGCAAGGTTCTTCCCCTTCACAGTTCGGCTCGCCTCGTGCCCAATTGGTATAGTTGAAAGGTATTTCGATTCCAATCAGCGGTTTCCATAAGAAGGGTTCGTCACATGGACCTGGTCTTTTCCTGTATCCACTGATCCACACCGCATAGTCATGCGGGTATTCAACTAGTTGCTGTCGAGATGCGATGTTATGTTCTAAAACAGAAATAGTGAAGTCAATTTGAATCAATTTAAAATGTCTTTCGCTCGATCATTGTCTTCCTCATAATTATCCCTTTTACTCACGCTTCTGTTTTTATTTACTAATGCAGGACCTACCTTCACTTTTTTCCTACCCTCAATCGACACGCCTGGGAATCCATTAATTTGCACCGGTATCTACAGGGTGGGCCAAAAAAGACCCTCCTACGGTTTTTTGCCAATATCTTTACCAAAAGTAGGAATTTCGAAATTAAATTTTAGGCCTACAGGCTAATAGACGTAACGCAACAAAAGTAGCAAAAACACGATGGGTGGCCTCACTAAAAGTGATATAACTTTTGTTCCGATCGAAATATTTCTTATCAAATCCGGCCATGGGGTGTAAATATGATTTTCTATAAGCCCATAAAATTTCATTTCGAAATTATTACTTTTGGTCAAGATATTGGCAAAAAATCGTTTGGGGTCTTTTTTGACTCACCATGTATAATGTTAAGCTTATTAGACTCAACAATAGAAACGTTATAAAGCACGTTAAAAATATTGCTTGTAGGACTACAGTAGAATGTCACCTATCACGCCCTTTTTGAGGTTTTCATAATTACAGTGATCTGATTTAAAAGCACACACATGCTACATTTACATTTTTCCATTCTTTTATGGTTGTTCTGGAAGATGAGCATTTTCAGCGAAGGTGAGTAGGCCGAATTCCGCATAAAACACCAGATTGCTCATGAAAATTACTCACGCAAGAAATAAGACACTATCATGAACAAAATAATAATAGTTGGCCTAATAAGGGGACCCAGTATAGGGTAGTGGTTAACACGCTGGCCAAGAGTGCGAGAGGTAGTGAGCTCGAGCCCCCGTTGGGCGGATTTGCTTTGTAGGCTGCCATTGGCGCCATATATTGCAGGCGGTCTGCTCAATTAGTAGGCTAATACTAGGCTATAGTTAAGATTTGTGTATTCTGTTATCTCCGTTTTTGTGAATTGTTAAAACTGCATAATTGTACAATTGTAACCGGTTGCGGTGTGTCAACCGGATTGTTAATAAAGATAATATTATTATTAAGTTATTACGGGCGTTTTTATACATACCGCTGAACTTTGACTGAAGATATCTGACTATGGCATCGTTTTCTTCTTGACTTGTAATGGTGGCCAAATGCACTCCTGGCATAATTCCTCTACACCTTTCAGTAGCGTTATCCCAGGTCATTCCTTCGAAAATGAATCTGAAGCAACTTCCTGCTTCCGATAGGAAGTCGAATCCAAAAGGACACTCTGCGTATTGCACATGCAAAATGCAACAGAATACGATTTAAGCTGAACTTCGAATAAATGACTACAACTTTTTCTTGCCTCAAGTAATTTTATTTGCTAACCTGTTGCTATGGGTTCATGTCTATGTGACTATAACGATACTGTAACCCAACCAAATGCTTAGAAGCTATGGACTTATAGCGCTCGAACTGTGACGAGGTGACCGCTGGTTTGAGTCTCCTCTAGGAGGCATTTGTTTAAGAACCTTTCACTTTCTGTCTCTCAGAACCATCGAAGCTCTCCCCAGGGTAGAATAACAGATGTAGGGGCCCTGTTCAGTCAAACTGAGGCTGCCCCAACCTTGAAGGATCACTAAAAAGGAATCACAATTCACTTCAACTGTGCAGAAAAAATCGTTTAAGTAAGCTCGTAAATAGCCAAGCAGACAATAAGCAAGTAAGGTCACCAGGCAACCCATTCCATAGTGAAAGACCCAAATATTTACTTGAGAACTGCGTGATTCTTAGGTGTGCTAATTCAGTTCTGTATATAGGCCTAAGTGCGAGTGCCTGGTGAATTGATCATGAATATCAGAGCCCATAGTGACATAGTGTTTGAAAGATATAGGCAATAGCCTAAGTTTAAATGGAAACGAAATATGAATAAACAGAGCTGAAGCTTATTTATATTTAGGTAAGGATAACAAACTATTATTTTTAAACAGAGGAGCGGTGTGAGCTCTGCAATTATGCCATATCATAAATGCGTCGCCTAGTACTTTAATTCCGATCGGATGAGATATTAAGTGTTTAAAATAATATAAGCAATTAAAACAGTTACTGATAATAACCCGTGCTGGCATATCTGGTTGATTTTAGATGAATCAGCCTGGAAATGAGAGCTCCAATTAGGGACCCACACATGTCCAAAAGTTGTTCATGTAAAATCAGTAGTCTTAAAATAATTTGACAGTTTGTTCTGAGATTTTTCACTCACTTTTACTCTTACAATTAACAATAATAAAAATATTCTTATTACATGTGTGTGGACCATTAAAGTGTGGGATGGGGTCCTGCTCGGGCGAACATATTGAACAGACCTTAATCCAGCCCTGTGCATTGTCGATTATATATATATATATATATATATATATATATATATATATATATATATATATAGGCTTTATACATATATAATATAATAATTATATGCGCGGTAACGAACCTCAACATTGCATAATTTGAGAACAATAGGTATATTATTATTTTAATTATAGCTTAATCGCATTGGTTCATACCTGATTTTCTTTGCTCATTTCTAGACCAATATTGTTGTCGAATCACGATTTGTCGAATATCTTCAATTTCCGACCTCAAATGCAGCATCGATAGAGCTTCGATGCGTACTGAAGTTTGCTGTTGATTCATCAGCAGTTGACGAATTGATTCCATCTCAGACTTCATATTTTCACACTGTCCATCTTCACATGTGGCATCATATCTGTTCGAAATGGTCGACTGACAATTGGCAAAAATCGCGAACTTAACCAGCAACAAAACTTTGGCGTCCATCATGTATGAGTGATGCTGAAGTCGGACGACTTGGTGTCCGTTTTTCAATTTGACAAACGGATTTAATCTAGGCCTAAATATTCTCATGATGCAGCGACTATTTTAGATTAGGAGCTGCCAATCTAATTAGCCTATTACGTATACGCTTGGAGGAAGGGATACCGGATTTAGTGACTTGTTTACGAGTGTCTACGGCGGGCATGGTCTTGAAATGTGTACGTTCGAAAAGTAGTGACGTCCATAATAGCCTATTTATAACTCTCTGTCACCCTGCGTTTGATCAGGCCTGCACTATAATTCAATTCAATTCTGTTCCGAATTGAACAGCAAACTATAGCATTATTATAATGGATTCAAATTCCAGTTCCCTCGCCGTATACAATATATAGCGCCGGAAACCTGTAAATTAGTAGGCTATGTAGGTTACATGTAGCCTACGCATTCACGTGCAAAGCATTGATGAAAGTTTCATTTTATTGTTGCAATATAATTAGGGCTGTCCATAGCAAACATTCCACATTTAGGCCTACTGCTATTGAACCATAGATATAAAGATATGAAATAAATGCCGGAGATGTTAAAAAAATTTTTTTATATAGCCTAATTATGAAAAGTCTAGTAAAGCTCATGGAGTATTTTGTTATAAGTCTTAGTCCATACTTGCTAACTTCCGCTCAAGATACTGGACTCTGAACCAGCTGCTGGTATAGGATATCGACAGCATGGCCTATCTTTAAAATAATATCAATTTAATGCAGTTTGTTGTGTGCGTCGTATGCCAATGTGTGACAATGGAAAGTGTGAATGATACTTTGATAATATTACTATCGTATCATATCGTATCTGAGAATTTATTAAGTCGATGATATAAGTAGAATGCTGCTAAATTGTAAAATTGCTATTTTCATAGTAAATGCTATGGTGTTGAGAGCCTGATTCGTACGTTATGTTCACTAAACCATTTTATTTTGACTTTGCGTTACGTTAATTAATCTTAGGTTTTATGTATAGGCCTATGGTTTTACCAATGCCGTATTACCAGGAAGTCCACTTCGCACATTTCCACCCGCAGATTCAGCCGCCCAAACTGAAATCCTGGCGCCGCCGCTGCTGCCCCATAGTTTGTGGGGGGGATATGAGCATATGAGTCTGTTGTGGTGGGGGACGTTCACCCACACAGACTTACATGCTCAATGCTCATATCCCACAACATTTAAGAAATATTCATAAATAGCATCGCCAATTTGTATAGTTTAAGAATAATATATTGAGAAATTCTGTTAAAATTAAATAGAAGGAAAAAACGGCCATCATTAGGCTATTTCGCAAAAAACCTCGTCAGCTAATCTTGGGCACAGAAATGGTATATTTGCATGAAATTTTGACCAAATGAAAAAAGGGTCGTCAGAAAATTTTGCTTGATGAAAATGTCGTCGGCGACTCAACTAGGGCTGCCAACCGTCCTGGATTCGCTGGGACAGTCTCGGAATCGACCTTGAGCGTCTCGTGTTCCGGATTGATCTCAAATTGTCCCGGAATTTGGTCTAGAGATCCACTTAGCACAATTGATGTTTCTATTAATTTTTGCTTACTAAACTCAATAATTTGTACGATGATTTTTGTGCTCTGCTCTCTAGCAGACCTAAGTGATACTTTACGTTGTTGGCTGAACATCGCGTGTTGAAGTTTTCAAAACTGTACAAACCAAAGACACTCGGTTTTCGCTTTTGCATATTCTGTCCATTTTTCATTATTTTGCTAGAGAGTGTTCAGCATTATGAACGATGTGTTGTCTAACAATCGCAATTACCTCAGAGATCCAAGAGTTCACCGAACTTATTAAAGCAGAATTGTTGCTTAACATAAATTCTACCATGAAATGCGCTGCTTTCTCCGACTTTGTGCCGACTGTTCTGGAACTGCTTAAAGCACAAAAGTAGGCTAAGCTTATAAATTGAAGATAAATTTTGCTCTCCGGTCGCAGGTCTATGGGCCTAGGACACCTACGAACTTCCCTCAATTTGGGCCCATAAGTCTTACTCTGATAGGCCTAGCTAGGTGACTGGAGTTTGAAATTCTGTCTTCTTGAAGTTGATTCTTGTATAAAATTTAGGCTACTTGGCTTTTGCTGATTTATCTGAAATTAATAAAGACTTTTTTTTAGCAGATTGTAGACCTGTATTGGGCTGACACAACGTTTGTTACATTATGCGTTTATGTGGATTGTGTAAATTGGTAATGGCACATCGAATGGTTGAAGGCGTCCCGAATGGAAAATACAAAAGTTGGCAGCCCCAGACTCAGCCATCCGCCCAAAATGTCGCGCCTCGGCGGTGGTCCTTCGGCTGCTCGTATCTGGACCAGGTCTCTGCCCACCGCCTCCAAAATAATCAAAATCGTCATAAAGTAGGCTAATGCTTGCTATCATCTGAATCTTTAGAGTATAGAACTTTCATAATTATCCGGATGCTGTTCTAAAGAGCACATTAGACGTTTTAAAAACTTTGGCAGCGAAAGACAGTCATGCTGAACGACAACAATGTCTATCATCAACCTATTTACATGTAATTGCATAGCACATGACTATGAACTAAAACAGTGAAATACTAAACTAATTAGCCTAACCGGACACGTTTGCCAGTGCCGTCTAAATATAATATGGAGTCATGATTACTATGTAGGCCTATACAAGACAATGCGTATAAGTAGGCTATGTATGTACGCATGTAGGCCTACAATGTTGAACAGAACTGTGTAAACATACGTGTGAACGAAATTAGGGTGAAGAGGTAAAAAATTGGGGTATTAAAAATTGTTAGACGCTTGAGATTTCGACCTCCAACATGGCCAAAATTTAATAGCGTTTTAAAGAAAAGTTAAAATTCCTTCCAAAAGTCATTTAGTTTTTCAGCAATATTAAAGGGCAAGCTCGATCAGTTTGTAAATTATTAGTCTTAGACGTGTTTTAATGCAAATGACATTACATTTAACAGATTAAATTAGATTGCGCTATAGTGGGTATAACATACAGTGTGCGCCTGTTCGTTATCCTCGCTATGCAAAGCAGTATGTTCTTATACCATTGCTACTCCGCCGTTTGCAGTGTCATTACTAAGATGCAGATTTATTGAGAACTCCTAACAGGGTTTATTTTGGCACACTTAGCGAGAAGATCTGGTACACGTCATCAATGGAAAACCAATAATATTGGTTTCCATTGATGACGATTGATATATTATAATTATGCGCGAGGTCTTGCACTGGCTTCCTTTCCCGCAGCACATCTCACTTAGGTTTGCATCTTTGGTGTGGCGATGCTTATCAAGCTGGACACCCTCTTATCTGTGTGAGCTTTGCCTCCGCTTTTCAACTTGCATAGGCCGCCGCAATGCCGCATACTGCACTCTGCTGTACATGGTGACTTAATGGTCCCTTTCACTAGCTCTGCAACAATGCAGAGGCGTTCGTTCTCTGTGGTTGGCCCAACAACCTGGATTGGACTTCCCTTGACTATGCGACACCTTCCAAATTGTTCTCAATTTCACAAACTGTTGAAGACTGCTTTTTTCGCTTGATCTCGGTCGGGAGCGTCTCTGAGTAGGTCCCTTGAAGGGGAGCGCTATAAATTATGATTGATTGATGATTGATTATAGCCTATCAGCTACATCGTTACAAAGGTGTTAGCTTACACGTTGTCAACATTTCTTAGATTTCTTCTGACTTTGGCTCAGATCTTAGACTACGAATAATCTTGTTTGATCTGAGCATTTTCTGGTTATTGCCTTTCAATGGTTTTTCAAGACTATGATTCATGCGGCTATTCAGTCTCCCAAGCATGAGATCACGAGTAAGCCTAATATTTTAAAAAAGAACATTTTTGTGCCTTTCGAAAGTATTGCTCTCGCGATCCTAACTGAGTTTGCTTTCTGTGCTTCGACTTTACATGTAGGCTATGTTTTCAAAATGTTTATACTTTATGCTTTCAACTTTAATACGTACACGGGAATTAAATGGCAATACCTTTTGTAAATCCCGTAGCTTGAGGTATATAGGGATTGGTTGGGGTTGGGTGGAGTGGGGCTGAGTGGGGTGGGATGGTGGGCGGTGGGGTGGAGGTTTGGGTGTGGTGGGGTGGGGTGCGAAGGGAAGGGGCGGTTGGGGAACCGGCAGTGAGCGTCGGGAAGTAAGGAATTGGCCGAGAGCGGGGCGAATCCTAAATTTCCGGGGCAACGTCGGGTACCCAAACTAGTCATTATAATATTATAGGCCTACAGCTTGCTCGTGGGCGAAGGTAACTGCTCAAGTAAAAGTGGTGGGTATGGAGGAAATGAATTTCAATTCCAGATAACTGAAAATGTGACAGTGAAACCAATATTATTGGGCACCGACAATGTTCAGTCAAACATTCATGTTGACATTCCACGGAAATGTTCCGCAGAAACACAGGGAATCGAGTATAGGAAAAGGCTCGAAATTTGACGCCACTATTATCGATCGAAAACATCGTTTTTGTGCATTTGGATGCTACAAGCAAAAGAAAGATATATCTGAGTTCAGGAAGAAATTCTAAGAAAATGCGATAAAGTGCCAGCTGAAAATTGTTGAATTTGTCCAGTTTCCAGTTTTTCCAATTGCTTGTAAACCTATTCGAGGAGCGTTAAACACAAAATGTGGAAATTTTGCTCAAGCTGAATTTAAAAAAGTGTAGGAAAATGAGTAGATATACATGTATATAGGCCTACTCTTCCTACCTTCCTACTCCAAGGAATTCTTGTATATTCTTCTCCTCCTTCTCACAACCTTCTGCAATAGATCTCTCGTGGAAGGCATCTTGCCTTCTCTGCAGAAGAGATCCACAATGACCCAAATTCTGAAAAGTGACGAACTCGAGTCAACTGATCCAGTGAATCATAGACTTATAGCAAACGTCTTCTTAAACTAGTAGACCAGCGTGCATAGGCGTAGGAGGCGGGGGTCCAGAGGGGGCAAATGCCCCTAAATTTCGGGAAAATGTGTTTTTCGGGCAAAACAGGTACGGGAGGAATTTTCGGGCGCACAGGGGTAAAACAGCTATATTTTCTCAGGTGTCCGGACAATTCGTCGCCGGACAATTCGGACCGGACAATTCGGAGACGAACAATTCGGACCGGACAATTCGGAGACGGACAATTTGGAGCGGACAATTCGGAGCGGACAATTCGGACCCGGACAATTCGGACCCGGACAATTCGGACCCGGACAATTTGGAGCGGACAATTCGGAGTGGACAATTCGGATCCGGACAATTCGGACCGGACAATTCGGAGACGGACAATTCGGACCCGGACAATTCGGACCAAGACAATTCGGAGTGCATATAAAAAATGAAATCCTAAAAGACATGATTTGTAGTGTTTCAGATTATTAGTTAAAATGTTATTATATTTTACTGCTACTTAAGTTTGTAGGCCTAGCTCTGAAAATTTTTCCAGTGATCTCTGACTTTGTATACCTGACAGCCTGGATTCACATTATTAGTTATGTTACTTTCAATAAAAAAGGTGTAATCATTCGCTGATTGTCTTCGATTATCTAACAGTACCTGGTAGTGATAGGGCTTCTGCTTTAAGCTAGATTTACACCGCTCTTATTTATAGATCAGATTTTTGCAGGTCCCAATAATATTATGAGATTAGGTTAACACGAATTTTTTTATGAGAAAAGATCATGTCGATTCATGTAAATATTACGAGAACAGATATAACCTATAGTATTGCATTGAAGCCATTTTGGACTTACTTATTGTCATAAATATGAAAGATTAAAAAGGTCAAAACGCAGCATCCTATGGCTTCCAAAACATGTTGAAAGTGAGTGGGCTGACGTAGATCACAAATGGATTGGCAGACATACGTATCGACACAGACAGACAAACGGGCAAAGAGACGTACGAATAAACAGACATAAGTTTACACGCAGACTGATAGACAGTGGGGTGCTAAGTTGATCTAGTATTTATTTTTGATGACCAGTAGCCTATTCGGTCAACCTATGCAGGTCTATTTGGGTGATGGAGATGGGTATGAAAATCTGAGTTCCATCACTAATTTTTACTGCTAAGCATTGCCCTCTCCGAATTGTCCGGTCCGAATTGTCCGGTCCGAATTGTCCGGTTCCGAATTGTCCGCTCCGAATTGTCCGCTCCGAATTGTCCGCTCCAAATTGTCTGGGTCCGAATTTTCCTCACCAAAATTGTCTCCGAATTGTCCGTCTCCGAATTGTCCGCGCCGAATTGTCCGCTCCGAATTGTCCGGTTCCGAATTGTCCGCTCCGAATTGTCCGGTCCGAATTGTCCGGTCCGAATTGTCCGGCGACGAATTGTCCGGGAACCATTTTCTCAAGAGGAAATCGGAAAATTTTGAGCGGATGTACAAAAATCTTTAAACAATTGTGATAAAAGTTTTTCGTTCAAAAGTCAAAGTTCCCCCCACTGTCGAAATGTCCTCTACGCCTATACCAGCGTGTGAATGTATACAGGCCTTAGAAAAATATGCGTTTAGGAGACAAATGTTTGTCTTTGTTGTCAGTTAGTCCTA
Source organism: Lumbricus terrestris (assembly GCA_949752735.1). Lineage (NCBI taxonomy): Eukaryota > Metazoa > Annelida > Clitellata > Crassiclitellata > Lumbricidae > Lumbricus > Lumbricus terrestris. The sequence goes on along the minus strand of OX457043.1, from coordinate 15,433,784 downwards.
GCCTGTATAGGCCTACTGCTTTTTACTGGTTTTAAGCCTACCGCATTTCTAATAGTAAGTCAAATAATAAGGCCTATAATTTATTCTAAGTCCCTAATTCACCACCGCAATCAACTGCATTTCAAGTTTAAACCGTGGCCGTAATTTCACGTTTATTTTGATATAGACCTAACACTTGATCGAATGAACTTAGCTTATGGGTTTCTGTTGTATAGCGGCAGAACAATATTGCGTAATAATATCAGCTCCAACAAACAGCCTCATTATACAGTGTGCATCAATCATTATACATGTACACTACCATTCACTGCAGTCTTCAATGGTGCAAAACCGTTAGGCTATTTAGAGTTCTTGGTTAGCTAATAATATTAGGCTTACTGACATAATATTATATGTCAGTGAGTCTACTAGCAAGGACTTGTAGACCTAATCGTAATTGGGCAAAGCATGAGAGCTTAAAATGGACAAATGCCGATAAGGCCGCCTAGCCTACATCGGCCATTTTGGGAAATTCTAATCGTAACGCAAATAATTATTCAACCCCTCCATCTCACCGTCGATATCAGCTTGATTTGAAGTTTACATCCTCGACCATAATTTCACTTAGCTTTTTATGACACCACACTGTGTCGCAACGAATGGCTTTAGTCGACTCTCAGCAGTCGGAATAACCATGCAGTTCTTCGAATTTCGCATTCATCCCCTATAGTTGCAACAATCGATCTCTGCTGACTTCATTATTATTTCTAGCAAACCCAATTGGGTAAGTACATTGTAACTTTCTATGTAAGCCACTATCTGCAGTTTAAGACTGTAGCAATAAAATAATCGAAGATAATTCTTGTACGATTCCCCTATAAAAATTATCTGATCTTCTGCATTAAGTATCACAGTCAATGGCGTGCAGTTTTTCTTGCCTAGTCATAACCCAAGGATTGGGTTTCTGTTCTACAGCGGCAAACCTCGCTTTAGTTAGCAGACGACATCTTTAAAACCGTTTTGATTTGACTCGTCCGATCAGGACCACAGAAGTCGCTGTTCACATAGTTCAAAAGTGCAAAATATCCCTGAACTCTGTATATCAACGAGAGAAATTAACACTAACACAACCCATCAATAAGATCCTCTGTTCTGGTTCTGCCACACTGCATGCAATCAGAACCCTCAAAGCACATGGGTTTTCCGTGATAGACCTTCAAACAATAAATTGCAAGAGCTACTGTCTTAATTCTGTTACGACTCCCCTATGATATCTGATCTTCTGCATTAAGTAAGCTCATCAAATCCAATCGAACAGGCCAATGGCGAGCAGTTTTATCTCTCCTCTCTCTCCTCCCTCCTCCCTCCCCTGTCCCTGCCTCCCTCCCTCCCTCGGTTTCTGCCTCTGTCCTCCCTCCCTAGATTAGGGACTCGTGACAGTTCTGCCTAGTGATCCGGAAGTTTCAAAGATAAATATACAGTAAAATATTTGGCGTTTCCGCACCAAGATTGGATCCGCTATTTGACCCGAGAATCGTTTTTCTCAAACGGTTATGGTTTACTTTTGAGACGACTGATTTGAAATTTCAACCTCCCACAGGCCCAGTATTTTTCCTTAGAAAGTTAAAATTCCTGCGCCCTAGGCTAAGTTTCTTTTTACAATCCTAACATTTTTACCACCCTGATATAATTTCATTTAGACGTTTTAAGCTCATCCACATACGACATATGTACAATTGTACATACAATATCGTACATAAATACATAGGTCTAGCAATAGGTCTATAGACCCAAATTGAAACAGTAAATATCACCAGTGAATTAAAAAAATATATGATCTAATGGGAACTTGAGGCAAGATGGGTGGTCCATTTGAATGTGTTGATGATAGATAATTTTATCGCTCAGCATTAGCCTACATGTGTTTTTCACTTCCTCAATGTTGAAGCTTGTAGTGTGCCATTTAAAACAGCAACCGTCTATGCATGTTCGCTAGACTCAGATGACATTGATTTGAGGAACTGCTAACGTGGATCAAAACGTCAGCTTTTCAAGCTTCGGTAGACACTATGGACGTCAAAGTTTTACTGTTGATGAACTTTGCACTAATAGTTGCCAATTGCCAGTCGACCATTTCAAACAGAAATGATGCTACAAATCAGGATGGGCAGTGTGAAAATACGAAGTCTGAGATGGAATCAATTCGTCAACTGCTGATGAACCCCCAGCGAGTATCACCGAGCATCGGACTGCCGGTCATACAGGAGATGAAATCGGAAATTGAACACATTAAGTCCGAGATGGGGTCTATTCGTCGACTATTGACGAACCAACAGCAAACTGCAGTAAGCAGTGAAACTCAAATGATGCAGATGATGCAGCAGTTGAAGTCGGGGATTAACGAAATCCGACAAATCGGGATTCAACAACAAAATTGGTCTAGAAATGAACAAAGAAAGAAAGGTACCTTTTGAATGCCACTTAATGTTCTCATCTTATGCAATATTGAGCTTTGCTACTGGGATATTTATAACGACAGTGCACTTGGCCCTAGAGAACGGAATTTCCTCCTGGACATATTCTCCCCGGACATTCTCTCGGCCGGTGTCACAAAATAAAGTCTCCCCCGATACAAAATCTCTCCCCGAAATAGAGTTTCCTCTGGCTGAAACTTTGTATTGGAAGAAATTTTCTGATATAAAAGTATGTATACGTTCTTGTCAAATGAATTAGCAACCTATACTAACCGTTAAATCATAACCATAAATTTTAGCCAAAACCATAAATTATATTGAAACCAAGTAGCAAAACATTGACACTGAAAAACACAAGCATGCTAAAACAAGCTATCTACAAGGGATCAAAAGAATGACCATAAGGAACCTGAGTTCCGCTAGTGGGCCACCTGCAACAACGAGACAAATTCTGGCAGACTCTGTATTTGAAAAAAATTGATATAAAAGTATGTATACGTTCATCTATAAGTTTTATGCGATTGTAGCCCATTTCACGCTGAACGAAATATACTCTACGGGGGCGAATTTATTCTGGAACAGATTCGCCGGGGGAGAATCTATTTCAAAATAAAGTCTCCAGTGGAGAATTTTAGGGGATGCTCTGTCACAGGATACCTGCATCGGACAGTTATCATCAGACGTTTTCCTTCTGATTTTGAATAGGACATTTCCCTCCGGACAGTTTCCCTCTCTACATGTATAGGCCTACAGCCTCAATTGTTTCTACGAGTCAGAGCGTATAAAAATAATCATCGCGGTACGTGACGCTTTCGCAAGTTTTTCTTTACTTAGACTAAGGTCCATACACAGTATTCATTTTCATCAATCCAGCTTCCATTGGAGCAACAATATTTGTCATCATTCTCAAGGCCATAGGCCTACTCCCTTATCTGTAACAACATTTTCGGTACAAACAATAGTTAGGTCTATAAAATGTTGCAAACAGCCTTGTGAATCGAAATTGGTGCAAGACTGTCAGGCACCTTTGAGATAGACGCGAAGTCAATCAGATGAGGTAAGAAGCCCAGTCAGGTGAGGTAAGACGCCCAGTCACGTGAGGTAAGACGCCCAGTCCCGTGAGCATCTTACCCCCAAGCAGTGGTAGTTACATTCCATACTCCACGCCTAAAACGACTATTTCAATGGCAGATTAAAGGTCACTGTAAGTCTGTAACATACCTAAATAGGTATGAATTCAGCAAAGCATGAATCTTTGGGAAAGAGTGAAACTAAGTAATTTTAACAAATTATTGAAAAATGGAAACCCTTACATCAGCTTTCGCAAAATTCGATTTTTCTTGATAACTTGTGATCTGGTCACAGGGAAAACAAAAGTACGATGTCTTTCAACAGGAAATGCATAAAACTAAACGGTTCTAGTAGAGCTTACCCAAGTGCTGACGTGGGATCAGATCACCAGCTGGTCATGGCAAACATACGGCTCAAGTTTAGGGTAAACAGGGTAGTGGCAGGAAACAGAAAAATCAACGTGGACATTCTCAGGAACGAAGATGTAAGGGACGAATATCATAGAAAGATAAACATAAGATGGGAAGCAGTACTGAAGGAAGATGAGAGAGGTGTGGAAGAAGACTGGACAAAGATAAAGCACGTAATACAGGAAACATCCAAAGAAACGCTGGGATACAGGAAAGGGCAGGGATGCACACAATGGCTGACGGAGAAGACGATCAAACTCATGGAGGAGAGGAGGAATTACAAGTCGCGGAGAAGAGAGGGAACTGATATGGCAAAGCATCATAACTACCTTTGCAGAATGGTCAAGAAAAGCGTAAGAGAAGACAAAGAAGAGTACATAAAAGAAATATGCAACAGCATAGAAGATAATCGTACTGGAAACAGAACAAGAGCAGTGTACGAGGGAGTAAGAAAAATCACAGGAACACACGCACCGAGGGTAAGGACAGTCAAGGATGAAAACGGTATACTGCTGACAGATCCTGAAGAGGTCAAAGCAAGATGGAAAGAATATTTTGACAAGTTGTACAATGATCCCAACGAGACGGAGGAGGGATGCTTGGAGGGGATGGCGGAGAAGGGAAGTATGGAAGATCCACCGGCATTGGAAGAGGATGAGATAAAGGCTGCAATTAATAAAATGAAGAGTGGCAAAGCACCGGGAATAGACAACATCACTGCAGAAGAATTGCAGGCAGGAACGGATGGGTTGGGAATCAAGGTCATACATAGACTCTGCCAGAGTATATGGGACAGTGAGGAGATCCCAGAGGAGTGGAAAAGATCAATTGTCATACCTATTTACAAGAAAAAAGACAGGTTGGAGTGCACAAACTACAGACGAATAAGCCTACTATGTCATAGTAGCAAAGTGTTCTCAACTGTCATCTTGCAGAGAATCAAAAAAGGACAGAAGAAATACTATCTGAGGCGCAGGCAGGATTCAGAGTAAATAGGAGTACAATTGATCAGATTTTCACACTGAGACAATTGGCCGAGAAGTATGAAGAATTTGGAAAGGAACTATATATATGCTATATAGATTTCAGAAAAGCTTTTGATAGTATATGGAGGAGAGGATTGTGGCGGGTCATGCGACAGTATGGATATCCGGAAAAAATTGTAAGAATACTGGAAAAGGCATATAAGGACACCTTCAGTGCGGTAAGGGTGGACGGGCAGTTGACGGACTGGTTTGAGACAATAGTTGGGGTATTACAAGGATGTGTTCTGTCACCGTTGCTGTTTAGCATATTTCTGGAGCTAGTTATGGCAAGGGCGCTGGATGGATCTGAAGAGGGAGCTGTAATTGGAGGAGACGTGATAAAAGATCTGAGATTTGCAGATGACAATGCCCTCATGGCAGAACGAGCAGAGGGGTTACAAGAAGCATTAAACAAGGTCACAGAGAAGAGCATGGAAATGGGTATGAGAATAAATGAGCAAAAAACTGAATGCCAGTACCTTGGAAAAGGGAATACGAAATTTCAGATAGAGGTAAACGGTCACCAACTGGGACAAGCAGAGAATTTCGTGTATTTTGGGGGAAGCATGAGCACACAAAAAGACTCAACGGAGGATGTAGTGAGAAGAATAGGGCTGGCAAGAGGGATACTGCAGGCAATGGGAAAGGTGTGGAGTTCAAGGGAAATAGGGAGAGCAACAAAAGTGCAGATGTACGAAACACTGGTGCAGAGCGCGCTGCTATACAACGCAGAAACATGGACGCTGAGAGAAGAGCAGAAACGACGGCTGAGAGTCTTCGAAATGACTTGCCTGCGGAAGATTGAAGGTGTCACACGGAAAGATAGAATAAGAAACACAATAATTTATGATAGATTGAACATCAAACAGGATATAGTTGACAAAGTGCGGAATAGAAGAATGCGATACTTTGGACATGTGTCAAGAATGGGGAACGAAAGATATCCAAAGATAGCCCTTAACGGATATGTACATGGGAAAAGATCAAGGGGGAGACCAAAGAAAAGATGGATCGACACGATAAGAGATGACTGCGAAGCAATAGGAATGACGATACAGGAGGCGACGCATGTGGCGCAGGATAGACAAAAGTGGAGAGCTACCATGGGAAAGCGGCTGACGCGTGCTGAAGGCATCGCCTGACGGCCATAAGTCAAGTAAGTCAAACGGTTCTAACTAAAATTTGGATTCGGCACATCAGTTGACTGAAATAATGCCTATGGGCATCTTACCTCCCATGGCCGCGCGTCTATGGAAGAGAGCGTGAGGGTCGCAGTTCGGATTCCGAAGGTGGCTATTTCAGACATTCAAAATCTCACGGGGGTCTAAATGGCGTGGCGTCCATTCAAACGGGCGAGCGGTGGTGAAGGATCTCACCCTCAGAGTCGAGGCCATAAGACAGCCGCTAGGCCTATATAAAATCCGATTACATTCCTCTCTTTTGAAATATGCCAAATAGGGCCTAACTGTCGACTTCGCTGCCGGTGTTTTAATTTTTGCAGTTTTTGTTTTGTAACCTGCCCTATTATGCGTTTGTACCGGTGTAAAGGTTTCAAATTACCCCCTTCTGAAAATGTTAAGTGTTGTACAAATAAAAGTAACGTTAAACAACACAAAATGTTTCTATATTGTACATGGTTTCAATTTAAACTTTATTGATTGTTCAGTACTTCAGTACACATTACATTGCTGTAACTGACAACGCAGAAACAAAACAGTGACATGCGTCGCTTTTCGAACCCGGTGTAAAGGTTTCAGATTACCCCTCCTAAACATTACCCCCCCATGCAAACTGTAAATTGCATCAATCATCGCATTTATTGCAGTAAAAATATCAAAAAATTCATCCCGCTTCTTGTCTTGGTCTGACGATTTTCATCCGTCATCCCACTTCGTTTTTTTGTTATCAATATTTTCATCTGTAGGCGTAACTAAAATACTATTCGCCGCTGTAGTTTACATGGAGAAAATGGCTTCGAGGCTATTATTTGTTTTCGGATCAAAATATTGATAGCAAACCACGAAGAAAATCTTCAGACCAAAACAAGAAGCGGGATGATTTTTCTGATTTTTTTAGTTCAATAAATGCGATGATTGATGCAAATCTAGTTTCCGGGGGGTAATCTGAAACCGGTTTCAAGTTACCGGGGGGTAATGTTTAAGAGGGGGTAATTTGAAACCTTTACACCGGTGTTACTAAAAAAATTGGTTACTTTGGTGTATGAAGTTCCCCGCACAGTCTTAACATGCTTCGGCGTTTCGACGTGCGTCTTTAAATAAAGTGCACCCTTATTGGCAACTGACATAAAATTACAAGTTCCGCTGCCGCATCCATTAGGACCTGCACGAAAACACTTAGGTTTCGGCAATTATTATGTCAATTTTTTCCCTTAAATTGAAAAATTGATTATTTTATTTAGATCCACAATTATCATTACGTAACTCGCGCTATATTTATGCGCTTAGTTTAAAAAACCGCTTCAGGAACAGGAAATCCAATGGTACCATTGAGGTAAATATTGCTGAACGCGTGTTTAGTTCACGGAACGGAATGGTATAAAACGCGAAAAAATAAGTAAAAATCGATCGATCGTGGACGGACGGGAAACCCGGACAAAAGCTATATTTCTGGAAAGCCGCCCCCGGACGCCCGGACAAGGGCCTAAAAAGAGGACATGTCCCGGGAACCCGGACGTATGGTAACCCTACTATAATACAAAAGATTTAACGATGCGGTCTCACTTTTATGCGCCACCCTGTGTATACTTCGTTTAATCAAGAAAATTAAGTTGACAGACCGCAACTTATTAAGCATGTAGAGCAGTGCTGTCCAACCTTTTTTGTACCGCGGGCCGCAAAAGGAAGATTCTTGAAGCCGAGGGCCGCAACAGAAACTCAAAAGCAGTGGCTAAAATTTATTGATAATATGCCTATATAATATTAACATTGAAACGAATAGCCTTTTAAAATTTGATATGGAATGATAATAATCTATCAATCTATCTATTTACATATGAAATTTATTTACCGCCCTAACCGCCGGTTCAAGATACCTGATCAGAGATGCTCCCGAGTCCCCGACACAGTAATGGCCAAAGAGAAATGTCTTGAGCAGTTGATGGAAGAGATGGAGAAGTGACACAGGAATAATAATAATGAATAAGAGCTACCATGCAGACTACACAAACCGCGGCCCGCGGGTCGCATGCGACCCGCGAGGCGATTTCAAGTGGCCCGCAGAGTATCGCTAAATTTTTGCACTTCGTGTAAAATGAAGTAAAGGCTAAAGTCATTGGTCGACTTGAGCGTTTATTTTGTTATAGTTGTGACAATTGCCGATTTGCAATGCTATCAGAAAGGCCAATCCAAAAACAAAATTTCTTCTTTCTTTTCCTGGAGTTAGGTTCCCGTAGTCTATCTGAAGATTGACACACGTCTTCTGGTTTTGACAACTCTTATAACTGTAAGGTGACGGAGATAATTATTATGTGGCGACCTGGGTCCGACGTCTACAAGCTCACGACCTGGAAACGGACCTCGCAAACTCTCACAAACCGTTCACTTCTAGTCAGTCCCTGGGATGTGTCGGCTACAGAGTCGCAGCACGTCTGCAAATGACTGCGACCGTTCTTTCGAGAGATAGTCGAGTAGGATTAGACATAAACAATCGAATAGAGAGAGACACAAGGGCCGACCGAATGGCGATGTCTTCTGGTCCGACGTGTCGATGACTATTAGGCCATTGCAAAAAAATTTTTTTTTAAATTTTCTATGTGCACCCCTGCCATATTGTTACTATTACTGAAACATAATTGCCTGCAAATTTTCAGGTCTGTAGGCCATGTTTTGACCCCCGCCCACCTAAAAAGTAGTTTTACGTTCAAAACGGACATTGACAACATGGTAGCAAATTGTAAAATTTTTGCTTTACCTTTTAGAGGCTGTAACCATGGCAGCAAGAAGTGAATATATGAAAAAAGAACCACCTCAGGAAGTAGTTCCTCCAATTTCATCCACACCAAACCGCCCATTACTTAGAAAGGATGATAGAGAAGTGCCTGAAGCGTGGCTCATAGGTAGTTTAGGACATGACCAACAAATTGGAAGCACTATGTAAATTTAATGCGCTACTCTACGTTGAAAACTGGGTCTCTTCATCCATTGGGGCCGATGCAGCGTATAATGATCTCAAGCTATGGCATGACATGACTTGCAAGCATGATCCACAAGTTGCCAATGCAGCCATGAAAACCTTGGAAAGGCACTTCTGGTACTTAACAGAAGAATGTGCTGCATTCTCTCTTTTTCAAACAGGCTTTCCACTTCAGAAAGACAGCAGATTGCTCGAGCATTGCTCCGAATTCCTAGACCAAGACAGTTTGAAAGGAGCCATCCAACGTTTCCTATTCTGAGCCACAGTACAAAGCTATCATCCCTTATTGGGCCCAAATCCTGGTTCTTGTTTCACAGCATGGGAATTGGCGCCGACTGGCTAGGAAAACCTGTTAGTGAATGGCATAATGATCCCCATTACCAAGAAGCTGATACGTATGTCAAAGTGGTGAATGATCTGTCGGAACGGGCTGTGAAACTAATCCAAGACTTCTCAACTAGTGTTACCAATGATGAAACACAAAAACAGTTTTATTGCAAATGGTCGAATATCAACGAAAAGATATTCCCAACTTTCAAAAAGAGACATTAAACAAATTAACCTTCTCCTCCACAAAACATTAAATTCAGTAGAGTGATTTGACATGATATCATTGTGTAATGTGTATACACATCTCACTTATTGAGATTGTGGGGCGCGGTGGTGTAGGCCTATAGTGGTGGCGTCGTTGCCTTGAAGCCGGAAGGTTCGAGGTTCGAATCCACCTCAAGTCGCAGCGTAGGGACCTTGGGCATAATGGGCAAGTCCTTCACTCGCAATTGCTCAGCGCTTCGGCGTGAAGCTCCGATGCAGTGTCCGCTCTGCAGTCGGGAGCGCCTCTGAGTAGAGTGCTTGAAGGGGCGCTATAACAAGTGCACATACAACCAAACAAACACAATCACCAAACTTGTTAGTTACTAGATATGCAGTTTGTATTCTTTGTATAGTAAACTGTCTTATTTTACACATATTTTGTCACGCAGGAAAACAATGATTTATTAACTAAATCAGTTGATCGTGTTGGGCGGGGGTCAAAACACCACGAAATGACCTAAAATTTGGTGAACATTCACATTTTGCCATTAGAAACAATATAGGAGGGGTGCACCATAAAAAATTTTAAAAAAGTTTTTCCCCATACATAAATGAAATGGCCTAATGACTATGACTGCTAGCTCTTTAGACGGGGATTGTGGCTCCGACGAATTTTTTTGAAAGCTAGAGCAGGATGATGGAAATTCGCACCACTCATAAAGTGGATCTTAACCTAAAAATTGACTGCTCGACGTAATGAAGAGCTGAGCTGGCTAAACTGTATGGGCGATGAAACTGAGTGCAAGGCTGGGATAAACGCCATCATTGCGCATTTTGTTGCTCAACTACATGTATTGTGAAGCATGACAATCGTGGTTTGTGTACAGTGTAGTCCACATGCTAGCTATTATTCATTATTATTATTATTCCTGTGTCACTTCTCCAACTCTTCCATCAACTGCTCAAGACATTTCTCTTTGGCCATTCCTGAGTCGGGAGCATCTCTGATCAGGTATCTTGAACCGGCGGTTAGGGCGGTGAATAAATTGCATATGTAAAATAGATAGATTGATAGATTATTATCATTCCATATCAAATTTTAATACTCGTTTCAATGTTAATATTATATATTATCAATAAATTTTAGCCACTGATTTTGAGTTTCTGTTGCGACCCTCGGCTTCAAGAATCTTCCTTTTGCGGCCCGCGGTACCAAAAAGGTTGGACAGCACTGCGTTACAGTGTCACTCGTTGCTGACAACCGAATGGCCTGATAAAATAATTTAATACTTGTTTAACACGCGGTCTTTCAAGCGGTTAGAGGTTAGGAAAGAAGTAGTGAATGAGAACAGTCTGGATGGGACGTCACGGAGAGATAGAGCAAAAGTGAGCGTTTATTGAGAAAAGAATCCCGTTACGGTCTCTTGCTGGCTTTTGTGATCTAATTAAGCATCTAGTTGTAAAAATTCAGAATTTTGAGAAATATTTGGTTATGTTGACAATATTTATAGCATCCAGCCACAAAAAAGATACATTTGCAAATGGTTTCTGGTAGTAACAGTCAATGTTGATTTTTGCAGTCATATTTAAGTCATTGAGGACATCTAGTTCTATTTCATTTTCAATGTGTCCTGTGTAGAGTGTCCTTTTGGATTCGACTACCTTCCAGGAGCAAGAGGCTGCTATTCCATCATATTTGAAGAAATGACGTGGAATAACGCTACTGAAAGATGCAGAGGAATTATGCCCGGTGTGCATTTGGCTGCGATTACTAGCCAAGAAGAAAACATTGCTGTAACCAGTTATATTCAATCGAAGTTCAGCAGTAAGTAAAGAAACGCCAGCAAGACGACACCTATTTTACACGTATGATCTTAGCAGTTTCATTTCGTATGCTACACATCAATGGGGCGCGGTGGTGTAGTGGATATGTTCGTTGCAGTGCAGCCAAAGGACTGCAGGTTCGAATCCACCTCAAGTCGCCGCATAGGGACCTTGGGCAAGTCCTTCACTCGCAGTTGTTCAGCGTTTCGGCGTGAAACACCTATTCAGTGTCCGCGCTCTAGTCGAGAGCGCTTCTGAGTAGTAATCTTGAAGGGGTGCTATAACAAGTGCACATAAACACTGAATACATACTTCTATGAATGACTTATTATGGGGGCCCGATAGGGCAATGGGTAACACGCTGGCGTGAAGAGAAAGAGGTAACTAGTTCGCGCCCAGTAGCCTACCAGAGGTTCTCAACCGGTGTGTCGCGACACACCAGTGTGTCGCGAATAGACCGGCGGTGTGTCGCGTAAAATGAGTGTGTCGCTAGTGTGTCGCGAAGAATTGGTGTGTTGCGAATTCTCACAGCATACGCCCGTCGTTCTTGCATTGTACTGACTTGCTCACTTTAGCAGTTCTTGCTTCTCAAGATATCTCAATGACCCCAAAAACTTCTTAACTAAAGATATCCTGTATTTTTCCAGTTTTCCGTGGCAATTATTCGACGTTTTGGGGGCAGCGTTTAGTTTCGGCAGTTGTCTTTATCCCATGTTTTGACACTTTGATTTGAAATATTTGGGTAACTCGGATTGTGCGGATAATTGATGATGACTTTCATGCTCTTTTTTATCTAAAAATAATTTATATAGCTATCCCATTATGCTCATTGTAAGTCTCGTTAATGGGTAAGACTCCAAGCTTAAAGTATCCATAGACCCTGGCTAAATTGCCACGAAACTGTATGAGAACCCTACCAACATTACGCTCACAAACCTGACACTCCTCGAGCGTCTTGCTATCCAAAGAAAATTGAGGAACAAAAATCCCAATGGCTGTTGGGCCAAACAATTCAATCGTAGATCTAGCTCAGTGGAATTTAAAATTTTAGAATAATAATTCATTAAAAACCATAAAGCATTCAGTATCAACATTTTCATTCATTAGAATTTTCAACAATTTAAAATATAAAATCAATTTTAACGTTTACATTGGCCCAATTTAATTTTAAAAATATTGACATAATTATTTATGACGATTGCATGGTGGGTCGCCAAAATTTGGTTGTAAGTTTAGGTGTGTCGCGAGCGGAAAAGGTTGAGAATACAGGGCGGACATGCTTTGTAGGCTGCTACTATCGTCCATTATTGCAGGCTGTCTGTTCTGTTAGTAGTAAAGATTTATGTAGACTCTATTCTGTAATCTGAGTTTTTGTAAACTGCTTCAACTGCATAGTTGTACACTGTAACAGTGTACCCGGCTGCGGTCGGTCAATCGGATTGTTAAGTAAACGCAAATTGTTACTATAATCATGTAAGCCTATGCCACCTCTGCGGCTGCTTACTTCACCACGAGTTAGCCCTCCAACGAAGATCAGAGTCTAACTAACTTTATTATGTACATTCCGACATAGCCTACAGGCGCGGATTTAGAGGGGGGCGGAGCCGGCGTACGCCCCCCCTAAACATCGTCACATCGTCAACTCAATACATTAATGGTGTCCCTAGGTAGCGGGATAATTTTTATCCCTTTAGGGCCTCCCCTTTTTGTAACCAATGAACAAGATGTGTTAACCTGTTATGCATACTTTGGTTGCAAAAATAAAAATATTTGATTGATAAACCTGCAGCAAATGTTCTCAAACTAAACTGACCTAAAACTAATATAATTGCAATTTGGACTCAGCGCAAAGTTGCAAGGCTCATCTTTAGACGTGATCCAAGGATATGAAATGGTGACGAGTGTTAGAGCAGCACTAAACAATGCCCGACAGGATGACAGCGAATGGGAGCATGTTTTCCAGAAAGCTACTAAAATGGCAGAGACAGCTGGCGCTGGACCAATTACTGCACCAAGAATATGCTCAAAACAGATTCAACGAAGCAACACACCCGCTGCAACGCCAGATGAACATTTCAAACGAAACATTAATAATTTTATCTTCCATTTCTTCAGCAGTTTAGCGTACGATTTGGATATCTTGCAAAACAAGCAATTCGTGGTGTAAGTCTCATTCCATCTAATGTTTCAAACATCGACGCACTCACTGCTGATGGTATACTTCATTACTATCATGATGACCTGCCTTCGCCGGATTCTTTTCATCAAGAGTTAAAGCTTTGGCAGGAGATGTGGAGGAACGCTGACAGCACACCAAGCACCCTGTCGGACACCCTCGCTGACAGCCGCTCCTGTCGTATTATGTATCCAAATATTACCACAATAATTCACATTTTGCTGCTCACTTCTGTCACGGCTTGCAGTGTTGAACGAGCAAATTCTAGTCTGCGATTTGTGAAGTCGTGTTTCCGAAGTACAATGAACGAGGACAGATTTAATGCACTCATTTTATTGTTTGTCCACAAGGACATCAAGTTAGACATTGATGACATTATCAATGCCTACGCCAGAAAGCATCCAGCGAGAATGACACTGCTTAATCCACTGGCATGTGACACTTTATTATTTCCTTTTTGGATCAAGGGTTGCATGATCAAAACCGATAACTGATTTATAATCGTTTCACTGTTAACCTTCAGTGGAGACCAGTGGTTTTATATGAGAAACTATATATTTTTTTAAAGTTCCATAACATTTTCTATAAAAAGGATCATTATAGTTTTGCGTGATCTAATTTCATATATATATATATATATATATATATAGATATATATATATGTATATATATATACGGGATTGGATTGGTAGTATTTACGCCCCCCCTAACCAGAAATCCTGGATCCGCCTCTGGCCTATATATACAGACAAACAATATTTACTCCTCCTATTATACAATTCGATAGTGGTGCCTATACTAAAAAAGGGTGATAAGGACAGTGTAATCAATTACAGAACAATTTCCGTTCTTCCTTACTTCTCCAAGTTCTATGAAAAACTTATGTATAATCGACTCTATGGTTATGTTAAAAACTCTAACATCATTTATCCATCTCAGCATGGTTTTCAACCGGTCACTCCCCCTACATGACCTTATTGAATATGCAGGACATGATTTCAAAGGCTATTGAAAATAACGAATACTCAGTGGGAGTCTTCTTCGATCTCGCTTAAGCGTTTGATACTGTAGACCATAATATTTTGCTAAAAAATTAGATTACTATGGAATTAGGGGGCACAGCTCAGATGGTTCGCCAGCTATTTTGAGAGCCGTACACAAGGAGTTCTCTGTAATAGTGTCCTATCTGAGCTAGGGATGATCAAACATGGAGTTCCCCAAGGTTCCAACCTCGGACCACTTCTCTTCCTTCTTTATATTAATGACTTGACCAATGTCTCTCCTACAATGTTTTTCATTCTATTTGTTGACGATACCAACGTTTTTTTTTACTCCAATAGCTCATGGCAGACGTTGTTTCAGACTGTGAACATTATTATTATATTCGTTTAATGGTAACAAAAACTGATAGACACACCGCTATCAGGTACAAAAAGCAGTTTATGAAATACAATATAATACCTATAGAATGTCTTTAGCCTTGACTGGTTGGATTTGTCTTTGGATGAGAGCACAATTTAAATGACATAAATTACAAAAAGAATAATTCTATGCTTATATAAGCTACTATAGGTTAATGAGATTAGACTTTTTAACATCATTAATGAGCATATGGTGCCTTCCTATACAAAACCCGAGAGAAGTAATGTCTGTCATCTTTGGTTGGCAATACAAAGTTGTGAGGGCGTGGCCTTAATTGGTAGGGACGATCAGCAACCGGTGGGAAAAGCGGTCGAAGAACATGGAAGTCGTTTCTGGAAACAGCAGCTAGAAGACGAACATCAGCAAGATCAACCATTTCAGTCGCAGTAGGCGAGTCATTTGGCAAGTACCCTGATCGACGGACTCTTGATAATAGGCGCTCGATCCTAGCTCGGTCCTGAGCAGTCGTAAAACCTCACCAGGCAGGAGCAGCATACATCATTCTGGAAACAGTAGTTGCTCTTGTAACTGTATGAAGAGCATCCGGTGACAGTCCATGAGCTCTCAACGTTCGCAGGGCATGAAGGGACCCGGCACAAGATGAAACTACATTGTCTATATGAGAGGTGACTCGAAGATCAGAATTAAGGCTGTTAATTGAGCTGTCTAGCATAGCTGCTTGGTTCTCTGCAAATAGACTCACCCTTAATTCAGAAAAAAACACTTTATTTTATTTAAATCCCATCGGAAAATAAACCCCAGTAGCAATCTTTGTTTGCTTATTGATGATGTTTCCATCAATCAAGTTGAGTCGACGAAATTCTTAGGTGTGCAATGTGCATATAGATCAAAATTTTACCTGGAAAGTTCACATTAATCAAATTGCATCTAAAATTGCTAAGAATATTGGTATTATTTCCCGCATTGCTTATATCTTACCAAAGACAATTAGAATGAATTTATATAATACACTCGTCTACCCTTAACTCACGTATTGCAACCTGGTTTGGGCATCGACATACAAATCTAGGCTTCATAAACTAATTAACTTACAGAAGAAGGCTGTTCGTATAATAGCGGGTATTCGCAAATGGGAACACACTGACCGTTTCTTTAGTGAGCTTCATCTCCTAAAAATAGACCAGATAAACTCAACTCAACCCAAGACTTTTTATTGACACCAACATCAACAGAGCATCACAGCATCAATAGATTTAAGCAGTTTTATAGAAAGTTTAAAAAAAACACAAACAAACAAACACAGTGTCTACCCGCAAGCTTTCTTCTCGGTGTCAAAGGGTCATCCCTAAAAGAGCAACAATGCTCCACTGCCAGGGAACCCAATTTAAAATTTCACTACATTTAAGTAGGTAGCAACGATGAACAAGCAGCAACCAAAATATCTTCAAAGGTATATCAATTTCTGTAAAAATTTCTTCATTCCAACCCAATTAGATGCTGTTTAAATTCTTTTTAAAATATTCCTACAGTAGGCACATTAGTCAAAGAAACAGGTAACGAATTCCACACACATGGTCCACGATATGAGATACAAAACTGCTTAGTTTTAGTACGTGCAAAATCTTCATGGTATTTATTACAGGATCTGGTGTAGTGACTGTGAACATCCATATTACAATGAAAGTATTTAGTAAACGATTCTGGTAATAGCTTACAGTGTATGTTTAAATCTAGGCTATACATAAATGTCCCATTCTGTAACTCATTTATATTTGACAATGACAATATTCTAAGTTTTCTAAAGTATGCAGAGGTACTTTCATTATACTTAAAACCACAAATAATCCGAACAATACGCTTCAGAAGTAGAATTAGTCTGGTCAAGTGAGAGTGATCGTTTGAGACCCAGATAATATTGCAATAGGAGAAGCAGGGAAGAATGACAGTGTTATACATGTTGATCAGGATAGGTCTCTGTAGCACATGTCGAATCCGGTAGATGATCCCAACGTTTTTAGCAATTTTTTGGCTATTATTGAAACATGGTCATTGAAAGTCAAGTGTTCATCAACATAGACACCTATAAATTTTGTAGTAGCGATTTGGGTAATTTCTTTGCTATCAATTTTGATACCAGTAACCTATTAAGGATCGGGAGGATTTTATTTTTGGAATGAAATATAGGCCCTAATGCAATTAGTTTTAGATAAGTTTAAGGTTAATTTATTGGCCTTAAACCATTCAGAAACACAACCTAATTCCTTGCCCGCTCTGGCGTACAACGATTCAAGAGATTTATCAGATAGAAATGCATTGGTATCATCTGCAAAAATTATGAAACGAAAGCTTGATGAAGAATTTGTAATGTCATTTATGTATATCAGAAATAGCAGTGGACCCAATATCGACCCTTGTGGCACTCCACATCTGATAAAGGATCTCCAAATTTGCGAGTTCTTCTTTCGACTCGAACACGGTCTCCTTTCTTCGGTATTCCAAGGGTACCTCCCTCACGCCTCTGACATTCATTCGCATTTCACTAGGAATTAATCTGCATATCGCCTGTCAGAGCTCAATCTAACACTAGGCGTTTTACTGTTAAATCTTATGGCGCTCAAATGTGGATTAAAATACCAATTGATATTCGTCAATCCAGTAGTCTGCAGGTTTTTAAAAAGAGAAGTGCAATCTGTCATCACCTAATTTGATTTAATTTTTTTAATTTTTTTGTGCTAACTTGTATAATATTTCTTGGTATTTTTTCTTACTTGGGTCACCCTCCCCAGCGGGATGTCAATCCCTTTAGGGCCCCCATGTATACAATGCATGCATATTTTCTGTTTTTGGTGTCATCTTGTTTTATGGCTGCAATAAAGCGAATTGATTGATTGATTGATTGGCTAATGATAATGTTCTGGTGTCCAATCGTTACATAGTCTATGATATATATCTAATATAAGTTAAGCAAGCATATATATGGTGAATGACACACCCCTATTAATGCATGCATATCTATACATATGACATTACCTCTTATATTCTTTTCCAGTTTACAAATTATAAAATACATCATTTGTAAACTGGTTGTCTTAAACATAAATGAAACATACAAATCAAAATAACTACTTCTACATGTATATATACTTCACATACGTAGGCCTACTTACTACATACATATTTAACCTTACCAACTTACTCACAATCGAGATAACATTCAACTCTCCCTTCTTGTATTTTATCTCAAGTTCATAAGCCTGCAATGACAAACACCGCCTGCAGAGTTTAGCTGATTTTGACATAGCCATAGTAAGGTATGTCAAAGGATTGGAGTCAGTATAGACTGTAATGTGAGAACCAAGTACTATTTCCTTTAATTTGTCAAGAGCCCAAACAATGGCATAAGCTTCCTTTTCAATGGTTGCCCAATTTTGCTGCGTGGCCGTTAGCTTTTGACTAAGAAAATACACAAGCCTTTAAGAACCCGAACTGTCACATTGAGTCAAAACGGCCCCCACTGCTCCATCACTGCTGTCACAGTAAAGGTTTACCGGTTGACCCAACGGAAAAACTTTTAGAATAACATCAGAACACAATGCATATTTCAGTTTATCAAATGCCTCCTGCTGTTCTTCATTCCAATTCAAGCCTTCAAGTTTATTCTTCCCTGTTACATCTGTCAATGGTTTTGCTATGTTTGCAAAATCTTGTACATATTGGCGATAGTAATTCATTAAACCTAAAACTCGTCTCCGCTGCGTTTTAGTCATCGGTCGAGGCATGTCTACCATTGCCTTGACCTTGTCGGGGTCCATTCTCTTATGGCCCGAACCCACAATGTACCCAATGAATTTTGTTTCGGGTTTCCCAAATTCACATTTAGACAAATTCAAAGTTAAATCGTGTTTCCTGATTTGAGTCAAAAATAACTTTATGTGTTGAAGATGTTCATTCCACGACATTGAAGGCACTGCCACATCATCCACTTATGATTCGATAAAATGCTTTACAGCTATCAACACAATGTTAATGGCTCTGACAAACGTTTTCCCTGAGTTGATCATGCCGAATGGAACTCTCGTCCATTCAATATGTCCTTGATGTGTTATAAACGCAGTTTTCCCATTGATCACTTTGTTTTACTGGGCATGTCCAGTAGGCGGAACGACAATCAAACACAGAGATCAGTTTAGATTGTCCGACCTTATTGATCACCTCATTAGCAATTGGCATCGGATTTTGAAATTCAAGACTGGATTTAATAACGTATCTATAATCACATGCTCGACTACAGAACAAAGACCAGGTTTGTCAGAGAAACATTCAGCAAAGTCAGATTACAAAGCAATCAATTGTGTTTGTTGTGCTAATGTTAAATGTTTTATTTCATCAGGCTGCAACTGTATCGGTTTACATTCATTATCATTCTTTACCAGCATATCACAGACACGTCCAAAATCCTCGTCCTCTTCCACGATAAGCCCACATGCCATCGCTCTTGCTGCGTATTTCCGCTATTTATTAATATGAACAACCATAGGCTACAAGGCGGGGTCCAGAGGGGGCAAATTCCCCCCCCCCAAATTTCGGGCAAGCCTGGTTTTCGGACAAGCAGACCCGGGAAATGATTAAAAAATGTCATCAACTTTTTTCCCGGGAGAAAGTTTGATTTTCCACGAGATTTCAGGATTTTTTTTCGGGCAGAAGTTGAATCTTTGCCCCCTACTGCTGTAATCTCCCGTACGCCTATGTGAACAACTCTCCTATTATTTTCGCCCATGTCAACCAGATAAGAACTCTTGGATCTTTGTTTTAATATCGTACATGGACCGTGCCAACGTGAAAGTAATTTATTTGTTGATGTTGGATAAAGAACGATCAAATTTTCTCCAGGTTCGAAAGATTTATCTGTGGCCCGTTTGTTGTACTGATTAACGTATTGTTCTTGTTTTAATTGAGCATGCAGATCTGCGCTTTTCAAAGCTGTCAACATATCTGCTTTCAACTTCTCCAAATATTTAATAGGTGTGTATCCCATCCCTGGTGGTCTCTCAATCTCGTTGGACCATGTTTCCTTGAGGATAGTTAATGGCCCACGAGGTAATCGTCCATAAACCAACTGATAAGACGCTATTCCAAGTGTAGAATTAGGCACCTCTCTCAAAGCCCACACATCATATGGCACTAATTTATGCCACTGCCTCGGATGTTTTTGAATGATATGATATATAATTTTCTTAAGTGATTGATTCCATCTTTCCACACCCCCATTCGACTCCGGATGTCCGGGGCTGGCAAATCTAGGAATACAACCCATTAATTTCAGAAGTTCCTGTGTTAAACGTGCCGTGAAATTACTACCTTGATCACTTGATATGATTGCAGGCACATCCACGTTGACAAACAGTTCTAGTAATGCATCACAGACAGCTTTGGCCGTTAAAGTGTTCAACAGGAAAACACTCGGAAAGCGGGTACACATATCTACTACACAAAGAACATTTTTGTGCCCCGCTCTGAAGCAGGATGAATCTCGCCGATTAAATCTATCTCTAGGTGGCGAAATGGAATATCCTCTCTCGGGATGGCACTGATGGGAACCCTGTCAAGTGCTGTATTTCTCGCTTTCAACTCACAATCTTTACATGATTTACACCACTCCTGGACCTCCTTACGCACACCAGGCCATGCAAAGGACAATTGTATTCTTTCACGCGTTTTATCTTCTCCACAGTGGCCCCTGAAATCAGATTTGTGTGCTAAGTTTTTAATTTTGTCCCGCTATTTAAATGCTAATAATGAATGAATGAATGAATGAATGCTGCATTGCGAATAACATGGAATCAGATACTACCTCAGACTGTTGTGGTTGTTCAGGTGTCAAAACATTAACCTCTTCAGCCTCTTTATTTCCTGCTTCCAAGTTGCTAAATAAATTTTCCAAATTCAATTCTTCTGTTGTGTTATCCTCTGCATCGTCAGTCTCTTGACTTACTCCCTTACTCACAGTCTGCTTAAGTTTTCTTGTTTGTGCTCGAGTCAACATATTCATTTGTATTTGAGCATCATGCACTTCAATTTGGGGCAACGATTTTAACTCAGCAAGTTCAGGGTGTAACAAAAATATTTCCCTCCCTGACATATTTTCCACTACAGCACAGACACATGGCATGTATAGTCCAATGTTCAACAGTTTAGAACTATCATCAGGATGGTCATTTGTTAACCTCAATTCCAGTTTAACTGATTTTTTCTAAAACAGGTGTTCCAGCTGCACATTGAAGTCTAACTTCACCCATTTCCTCAACAGGCAATCCTTTGATTACTTCTTTGATCACCACTGGAATTTCCGTCCCAGAGCCTATCAATGCTTTCACTTTCACCTGATTTGGTTGATTTTATGGAATCAATCACTTAAAAAAATGATGCATCATATCATACAAAAATATCCGAGGCAGTGACATAAATTAGTGCCATATGCCGTGTGGGCTGTGAGAGAGGTGCCTAATTCTACACTTGGAATTCTACACCTGAAATTCGTGGCAGGATTCTTGTAGGAAATTCACCTGCATCTTTTTGCTGCTTGAAGACTTTTCTTTTTTCATGGGCCTGTCACGCTGAAAGCGTTTCTGAATAGCTGTGCTGTGAGAAGCGCTTTACAAATGCTTTATTAGATTAGATTAGTTCAATGTCTAAATGCTGTAAGGTTGCCTTTTTCTGCACCACTTTAGTCTGAAAACAATTCACACCCTTTTCTCCTTTCATCTTGCTTACTTCCTGTTCTACCTTCTTCTCTTTCTCCAGAGCATATTTCATTGCAATCTTGGGTTGTGTGTCAAATCCCTTCCTTCCTCACATTCAGGTACATTGACTAGTTGTAACAAAGGTCTGTCCGTTTCATCCATTGTACACGCTCTGGCAGATATTTCTTTTGATTGCCTTTTCGAACATGAATTTATTAGGTGCGAATAAGAACCGCACGAGAAACACCTCCTCTCGTTCTGCTTTGCAAAACCCTTCTTCACTTACGGTTTACTAAACTTGCTTCTGTCCCAAGTCTTTTGTTTTCCAAACGATCTTTCATTCACAGCTGTGTTACCTTGACCCGTACCTTGATTCAATTCAATTCATTTATTGTAACCAACCATCAACATACACAATAGACATAGTATAACATGCTTCACATTATCGGATGGTAACAAGGAAGGCCCTAAGGGATGAATATCCCGCTAACAGGGACACCTAATTACATATGCAATTTTAACAGATGGCTAGACGGTTGACATAATGAATTGAACAATAGGCTAAAAGAACAGCATGAGATGACAATTAATGTAGTAAACTTAACTAAAGAACGCAAAACAAACACAACAAATAATAATAAAATAAAATCAGTGCCTACAAGGTTAAATATCTTTGCAGTCATTAACCAAGTAGTTGCGCAGTAATGTTTTTGCTCTTTGTAAACTGGAAGCTTGTTGAACATGACTAGGAAACGAGTTCCATATACCTGGTCCAGTATATTTAATATGGAATCTTCTTGAGTTTAAACGAGCGGATATGGCTCGATAATGAGAGGAGTTCCTGGTGGAATAGCAGTGAATTTCAGATCCTTTTTGGAAATACCCTGCAAAGTTAAGGGGAAGAAGATCATGGGTGAACCGATACATAAAGACTCCTATCTGGAAAGTCATTATTTGGTGAAACTTTAATAAATTAAATGATACATATACGATACATAGCGCCATCTGTTTTTGGTTTGTCCAAACCAGGTTCAGGCATTCCAGCATAACAAATACGGTTATGTACATGTAAATCTGTTAAATCAGCTATGGCGTCAGATGACAAACACTCAGTCTCCTCCTTCATCAGAACAAATTGCAAAGGTCCAGGAGACAAAACTTTCTTCAGCCGATCAGCCACAATCAAATCACAGAGTTCGCTATTATCTTGTTTTACATTGCGACTCCTCACATAGTAATTAAGCAGGTTCTTTAGTTTAGTGTTAAAAAGAGTGAAAGTCTCTTCTGTAAATTTCCTTGCCTCTAGAAACTTGGCTCTGTACTCCCTCGGAGTTAACTTAAATTCCTTCAGTACAAACTCTTTGACAAGATCATAATTGTCATATTCATGGTAGTCCAATCTATTCAGCACTGCTCTGGCCTTGTAAGACATCAAAGGTAATAACAATTTAACCCAATAGTCTTTCTCAACCTCAAAACTCTTAAAAGCATTTTCTACACTTTCAAAGTACAGTGGAATTTCAGTCAGATCTGTAGGCATGCGAGGTAAAACATGTTTCATCGCGTCACCCAATTTCTTGATCTTACTTACCGGAGACTCTTCCATCTTCTCTTTCGTCTTCTTCGATTTAGCCATTTCTGCCCCCATCTTCTCCTCCTTTCTCTGTCTCTCCAACCTTTCCGCCTCTACCTGCTTCAATTGTATTCTTTGCACTTCTAATTCTTGTTTTCTCAGCTCCATTTCCTGTCTTCTCAATTCCATTTCTTTCTCATCCTTCTCCCGTCTCCACATCATCTCCTCTCTTATCCAATTCTCTTCTCTGTCTTCGCTCCTCTGCGCGCTCCCGTATTCTTCCAACTGACTTGTCAGCTCTTCAAATCTTGTCTCAACACCTCCCATATCCTCTCTCAGCCATTCATTTGTCAACTTCTCCAGCAATGCTTCTCTGTCCAGCATTAACATTTCTTCCTCCAACCTTCCACACTCCACCAACTTCTGTGTCACTCTCTCAGTAGACATTTTCTTCAGTAAAACACACTTTGCACTCGACAAATGATCCATTATGTCAATCGGTTTTGACAATTACACCAACAACAAAATAAACCTTACATCAACAAAACCACTGTTTCATAAGTAGGTTATACCAAGAAATGTTTAGGATTAAACTTATCTTTTCAACCAAAGTCTTCTGTTCTTGTCTTTGACGACCAAAAGGAACGGTTGACTTTGCCTCTTGTCGTTGACCCGCCCCGTCCGAGAATCGACTTCACTTATCCTTCGAGGAGGATCGCCGTTGAACTGTCCTCTGCACTCCGGAATCGTCTGAAATTTGACTCTGCTGGCACGGTTGACTAGGAACTCCTTGGTCTGCTTGGCTTCGTCTGAAACTTCTTGAATCAGCTTGGCCTCCAAGATCACACCCACGTCAACAGAAGTCTAGACGAAGTGCTAGTCAGACCTAGATATGACCAGCCCTTCTAACACCCGTCAAACAACAACTGATTGACCACCACTGTCTGAGTTCGGTTCTGTGGATAGTCCCACCCGACCACTCAGATAGACAACTTGTTAACTTTAAGCTGCCTCTCTTTCCGTCAGCCGAACTCGCCGACGTCTCCTGCTGCTGCCGTCTCCCTGTTATGCAACCAACGTAGTTGACACAACACGGCTCTCTCTTTCACTCTTTGCCGGCGTAGACGCCTTGTAGTTTGCACTGGCAAGATCCTGTCGCGGCTACGCCAAATGTAAGAATATGCCACCTCTGCGGCTGCTTACTTCACAACGAGTTGACCCTCCAACGAAGATCAGAGTCTAACTAACTTTATTATGTACATTCCGACATATACAGAGTGGTCCAGCATAAATGTCCCGACTTTGCACGCGTATAATGTCGCCAATTTTTCACTTTTATTTATACTTTATGCGTCAAATTAAAGGTATTTCACTCTAGTATTTGCACAGAGAAAATGGAACTGGTATAAGTTTAGATTTTAATTACATGCTCGGAACAGCGCTAGCTACCATATTTTGCTGTCGTTGTTGACGTAATATGTCGCTGTTTCCTCGGGATATTCACAAATCGGCTTTTGCTAACACGCGCATAAACACAATCATTTTGGGTGTTTGTAGGAGTCTCTATCATGAATATCCTCTCTTCCCTAAAGCCAATTCCTTTCAATTTTATCAACAATCGTGCGCGATGCCACATTATCATTGTCATTATTATTATCATCATCATCATCATCATCATCATCATCATCATCATCATCATCATCATCATCATCATCATCATCATCATCATCATCATCATCATCATCGCCGTCGTCGTCGTCGTCGTCATCGTCGTCGTCATCGTCGTCATCGTCGTCGTCGTCGTCGTCGTCGTCGTCGTCATCATCATCATCATCATCATCATCATCATCATCATTATTATTATTATATAAAGACACTCAATTAGATTGCTTTGTCCATAATAGGCTACCATGAACATTATACAAAAGTTTTAGTGTGTAGTCCTTCTTGATTTAGAGTTAGAACACCGCAGTCGGCACAATGAAAGCTTTATAGACCTACATGATACCTAGCGTTGATAAAGACCGTTGGTATATCTGCGCCATCGGATGATGCACTACGTATTAGATAGACACCGACACAGGGGCGGATTCAGAGGCCAATCCGGTCATCTCCCATTTAGAAATCTGCACAGCACATGCCCCGCCCCCCATCAGAAATTTAGACTTTCAAATTAGCAAATGACTAAAAAAAGATTTAAAATAACTAACCGGAGTTGCCACAGTTTACACATTTTTGGGAGAAAGACTAAACAAGCCATCAGATTTTTCGGGGAAAGATCAATGGCAAAGCCACCTTGCACATTTTGATGCTCAACTATTGTGAATAGTTGAATAAATCGTGGTCTGTGTATTAAACTTTCACATGCTATTCATTATTAATATTCCTGTGGAACCTCTTAAAATCTTCCAAGCATAAACTGCTCAAGACATTCATCTTTGGCCATCCCTGGGCTGGGAGCATCTCTGATCAGTTATCTTGAACCGGAGGTAAATAAATTTCACATGTAAATAGCTAGATTGGTATATTATAAGCTTAGTCAGTCAATATTAAATTTAAATACTCGCTTCAATGTTATTATTATCAATAAATTTTGGCCACTGCTTTTGAGTTTTCTGTTGCGGCCCTCGGTACCAAAAAGGTTGGACAGTACTGCTCTACTCCTTTCTCCTTCAAGGTGTCGATGCAAAGCCGCGATTGGTGATCTTTTGTCGTCCATCCTTTCACGTGGCCATACCACTTGATTTTTCTCTTTTGTATCTTTTCCACCACTGTTTCCTCTGCTTCTAATTCCTTCCTTGTTGTTGTGTTTCTGATCTTGTCTCTGCAACGATATGCTATAGTATAGATATTTAAATAATTAGCTGCAATTCGGTGTTTATCAAGTTCATCAGCACCATTTCTTTGTGTCTATTCTATAGGAACTAGGATCAGATCGTCCAGTAGGTATACAGGGATTTGGTGTCCCAATGGATATTTGGTGTGGATGAGTGGGCAGAGAAAATATGGCAGATGTGACGATCCCATTGTCTGGAAAATATTCGATGGAATCGAAGTACCTTTCAGCTATACCAACTGGGGAACAGGTGAGCCAAGCTGTGACGGCAGTGTTGAGACTTGTGTGCATATGGCGTCATGCAAGAACCTCGCATGGAATGATTTCAGATGTCACGATTTATCATTTCCTCTGTGCGAGATATAAAATCGTCATAAAACTGCATTCGATTCTTCTCCTTAAAAAACATTACGAACGCATGCAAGTCAGTGGTGTAGTGGGGCGGGGACGCGGGGGGACGCCGTCCCCCCACTTTTTTGAAAATTCTTGCAAGATTGCACTTTTTGCTACAGTTTCTACTTCAATTTCCATGGCGTCCCCCCACTTCAATTTCCAGGCGTCCCCCCACTTCATTTTTTAGGACTACACCACTGATGCAAGTGCTTTACTGACAAGTGTGTGCTTGCTTACTTTCATATTTTCATAACCATGAACTATGAATGTTTTACATTTCCTGCAAACAATAATTACGATGTGGACGACAACGCGATGACCAAGATGACGTGCATCTTTTGCAGAGAGAGAGAGAGAGAGAGAGAGAGAGAGAGAGAGAGAGAGAGAGAGAGAGAGAGAGAGAGAGAGAGAGAGAGAGAGAGACCGACAGACAGACAGACAGAGACAGACATGCAGAGACAGAGAAAGAGAGAGAGAGACAGACAAAGAGATATAGGCAGAGAAAGAAAAGAGAGAAAGACAGAGACAGAGACAGAGACAGAAACAGACAAAGAGAGAGAAAGAGACAAACAGAGAGAAAGAGACAGAGACGGAGACAGAGCCACAGAGAGACAGACAGACGGACAAAGACAGAGACAGACAGAGACAGACAGAGACAGACTCAGAGAGAGGAAGAGAGAAAGAGAGAAACAAAGATATATTGGGCCTAGCAGAACATACAAATCTACAAAGAACGATCCGCTGCGTTTAACCAGGGTAGGCTATATCGATGAATAAACAGAATTGTAAAAATGATGCTGAAGATGTTTTGTTCCATGATAATTGATTATTGCAGTTTATTTCGACAAATCAAATAAAACTTAATGAATAGTTACCGTCTCCTGTTCTTGCCCGTTTTCAATGGCTACTTTTTTCCAACGTTCAAGTAGTTACTAATTACCAGTTAAACGGCTCGAAGAGTATGGTAGCATAAGTTATTTGTATTTTAGCAACTTTTGCAGTATAATTTATTTTTCATTTATTTTTTAGTTAGACCACCCATTATTACGGTTCATTAGCCTAATTGTTCATCGCATTATCAATAAGGAAAAGCCATTACACTGATGGGATCATTGATATCACCAATTAGGGACACATAATTATTGTATTGTATTGTATTGTATTTAAACATTTATAAAGCGCCTCTAGTAGGGTAAACCGTTCAGAGGCGCTCCCAGTGCGCAAAGCCCCGTGAGAAGAAGCAGGTTTTGAGAAGAGACAGAGCAGAGGAGAGACTGACAGACAGAAGAGTTGAGCGAACAGAAGGAGACAGAGAATTCCAGAGAGAAGGACCAATTGAGACAAAAGATCGAGACTGAGCCATAGCAGTTCTAGACCGGGGAACCAATAGGTCAAGTCTGTTGGATGAGCGAAGTGGACGGTGGGAGGAAGCTGAGTGAGGACGAAGTAAGGTTTTAGTAAGATATTTTGGGGCAAGACCCCGTTGAGACTTTAGGATCAGAGTGAGGATCTTGAACTGTGTGCGAGCACGTAGAGGAAGCCAATGAAGTTCATCAAACATAAAGGTAGAGATGTGAGAGTACTTGGGAAGGCGGGCAATTAATCTAGCAGCTGAGTTGAGAACTGACTGAATCGGTGAAAGACGAACTTTAGGAAGAATTATGATGTGTACAAGTACCGTAAGGCAAGAGGATGCAACTGCTAAGTACGACAATAAGTAATCAATATTACTTAACAACATATCAACTAAGTTAGATGGATATAGGCCCTAACTCTTAGCCAAAATTAATTACGAAACATGACAATTAATGGAAAAATGATAAGCGTGGGAGGGATAAAGACGAGACCATGTTTTGCCAGAGTTATCCTGAGTTGCAGACTGACTATAATTTTATCACTGTTACCCAATACCCAACACAATGCTGAATCTTCTAAATGATTTCCGGTTATCTGGAAATGAATTGGTCTCTACGCACATCTATTTTTTTTAATCATGATAGTGTTTAGTAGCCTACTGTTGTGTTTATATAATTGCAATTATATAAACACATGAATGGTTATGATATACGGTGATATTATTTACTATCATATGATTTTAATTAAATTATTTGCTATCATAATATTTGACACAATCATAATAACAGTATATAGTATAATATATATACCCATGGTATTTAAAAGTAAGCCTGACAGTGACATCGTCACAAGACATCTGTTTTCCAAAGCAGACTTAGTCTACTTTTAAGTTATTAATTTAGACAAAATGGCAGCATGAATGATTAGATTCTCGACAGCTTCGACATTGTCACAGGACATTGAAAAAACGTTTGTGCAAGCGTGGTCGTAGAGATAAGGGTGAGCACCTGCGGTCTGTTTATTATCATGCTCTCTGTGTAACAGTAATAAAAAATGTATTGTCAAACACAGAAGCTTTGGTTTACAGCCATATTTTTATCCTCAGTAATTATAGCAGTTCGACTGAAATTTGACAAAATCATGATAATTTTACATGTAGATGATGTCGGGGATGGGATGTGCGCTCCGTGTAAGACTTTTTTAAATCTCCAAATTAACAGTATACATGTGGGCTTATATAATGCTTGCTCATGTGCGTCCTCAATCTACGATCTGCGCGTGCTGCGTGCTCATGGCATGCCTGGACCGGCCTTGCACGTCATTACTCTACTCAAGTGACCACAGTTGCACGTCTACTGTACGCCTCTCGAACCTGGTGGGGACTGCTGAACGCTGGTGAGGTCGATCGCATTGAAAGGTTCCTGGGACGTAACACACGAGCAGGAATTTTGGGGCCCTAGGCACAAACACTAGGTCTAATTCTGAGCGTAACTATATGAGTCTAATCTATAGTCCCACTCTTCTGAGGGAAACCACGGTTTCTGGAGGACGAATAACGAGTATTTGCAGGTCGGTGAGACGCGTAGCGCCGAGTGGGGAGAGGCAAGGTGAAGGAATGTACCCCTCACCACCAGAAAATTTAGAATATTTACATTGCAATGGCAGAATTTTTAAGCTGCCATTTTAACCAAATTCCTCAACTAAAGCAGTGCTGACCTGCATACTGTGCATAGTCTAAGCCTTCAATAAATATTCTTACAATTATAATAATTTCTTTATCAGTTTCCACAATGTAATGGTAGCATTGTAGGCCTAAGCTGCGATCTTAACAAAATGACTATATAATTTCAGTGCTGATAGAAAGAATGGTTGAAAATTTCTATTAGTATAATTATTATTACAATAACAATTTCTTTGCGTAATGCGTTTCAAGTTCTGCCCCTCAGTTCTGCTGCTTCTGAACCACTACCATTGCAGTATAATGAAAAACTGCAGACAGGTGTACAGTCTAAGCCCGACTTTCTTGCACTAGAATGATCTTATTCCCGTTGCTCAAGAAAGGTCCTAAATTGCTGACCAGGACACAGTTAGGCCTATCAGAATTGCTACAAATGTTACAAAACTAAGGAAGAACTACCAAAATTGGGAAGCCATAAATTATAGTAGCCTATAGACTATAATAATGATGCTATCTTACTAAGTGTTAGCTGTAAAAAATAGTCTTTGTAAAAAATTTACAGTAAATTATAGACCCACTCATTGTAATGCGATAGTATCATACATCAGTAGATTTTATCATTATAATCACATGATAGTAAAAAAAATAACACGCTAGCCTATATAGAGCTCAGGTATTACAATAATGTAAAGGGCAACAATAAAAAACTATTATTATTTGATCAAATGTTAGGGTAGTCACTTCTAGATGGAGCTCCCCAGTAAGATGCTTAGATAAAACACTGAACGTTACACGAATTTTCGGCCTCAATCTTTCAGTCTCAGAATATAGAGTTTTGCATTCATGCTTTCTATGTGCGTGTGTGTGTAATTTTTTACATTTTGTTAATAATAAGCTATAGGATAGTATGCGGCTGACACGTACAGCAATCTTTGTACTAAACAGTGTAAAATAAATGTAGGTTTAACTTATTACGTCAAAGTTCGTAAAACATGTTGCTAGTTTGTTATGCGATATAGTATGTTTGGGTCGCCGCGGGGCCCCCCTGTTGCGCGGGCCCTAGGCATGTGCCTCGCGTGCCTAGGCGTTAAAACGGCTCTGCACACGAGCTGAATTTCTCTCCCTCCGATTCCCAAAAAGCAGACATTATGGCTGAGCCTGCTATTGTTGCACTCTTCACAGCTGTAATTAAGGACAACGATCATATACTTCGTAAATTTTTCTCCTATAGACATCCTGGCAAATAGGTTACAATCTGCGACCTAGGCAGCATCCATTTTAACTAGTCAATTAAAACAATAAAAACTTCATAACACGGATGCTGTATAAAAACAATTATTAGGCTTTATCCGCTGCTCTCTTTGTGCTTATTGACCGTCGCGTTATGTCGACCGGTTATTCTGTCAATAAAACGAATATATATATATATATATATAATTATTTTGGATTCGATTACAATTTAATTTTTGCAATCGTGTTGTATGACTTGCAAGGCATTTGAGTCTGTCAGCTGCAAAAGGATATTATGCTCCTTATATTCACAGACACTTACTCACTTTCTTACTAACTTACTTACTTACTTATTTACTTACTTACTTACTTACTTACTTACTTACTTACTTACTTACTTACTTACTTACTTACTTACTACTGACTGTCTGACTGGCTTGCATAGATCTACTTACGTTTTTAGTCAGGTCCGTGGCAAAACTTGAATTATAGCCTACTTCATAGAAATTTTACAAGTCGCTGCACTAAGAAGGTTGACGCAAATCAAGGCTGCATAAACTATTATGATTTCACCGTTTCAATCACTTGCATTGTAATGATGTCCTGGGTCCTACCCTTACATTCTTGCCTTGATATAATGTTGCCAATTGGTAATTACAAATGTTAAGTTAGGGAGAGGCCCTAGTCAGTAGTTCTAATGAGAATTATTGCACGTTGTTTTGTTTAATTAATTTATCAGTACTATTGCAGGCTGTCTGTTCTGTTAATAGTTAAGATCTATGTATTCGGTAATCTGAGTTCCTGTACACTGTTTCAACTGCATTATTGTACACTGTAACCGGATGCGGTCTGTCAACCGGATTGTTGAATAAACGAAAATTATTATTATTATTATTATTATTTCTTCCGACCAGTACCTAGGGGCAAAAATATATTAATTTAGAGGAAATTCATTACGACCAATAGCAACGCTCGGCTGTGGCATTCTCCTATTGGACATCGTCAACGTAAGCGACCATTGAACGAGTCGTCTACGGCGCATGCGTACTGGAGGAAGCAGAGCGAGAAAGGAGGAGTTGATGACCGGTGTGGCATGAGATTATGTCCGGCATGAGATATTGTCCGGCCCCGCCCACTTCCGTTGTCAAGACAGTATTTCATGCGGCCTACGTAACAGATATTGTCCGGCATGAAATCGTGTCCGACTCCGCCGTTACATGTATGCCGCTTGTCGAAGCAGTATTTCGCGAGATATTGACCGCTTATAAGACAATATCAGTAAAACTTGCCAAAATATATTATTGTCTTAAACACATGATAAAACAATGGTCTAAACGGTGGAATTATTGTTGTAAAGCACAATGCTTGTAACTGCCTTTGCGATGACTCTATTTCTATTTTTAGATAGAAATTCCCATCGTATAACAGACCAAGTGGCTATGGTACTCGCAAATTTTGTAGCGCTTTATTTTTAACATATTCGCAGCGTACTTTATTACCACATTATAAACATAATTATTTTTAGTGGTTTTAAGGTTTTCATAGAACATAATTATATAGTATGGTTTCTATTTTGATGATTTAAGCAAAAAATGCGCAAAAAATTAGGCCTACGGTTTTTGATGTGGTTAGAGCTAGGCCACAGTATAAATAACAAATTTTATTATTTATCCTGTGCTACGGCCATGCGGAGATTAGCCTACTTTATGCCTTTCCTATGTGGTGGTCTGGTGGGTATTAGCAAACGACATGGAGCGTAGACATTTTAACGGTGTTTGAAGAAAACTCAACCGTTTAGGCTTCGTCCCTATACTAATTTTCCGAGTTTTGAAGCACTCTGTTCTAGGGTTTCTCTGCTCTTTTCCGCTCTATACTCTTCAATCCTTTTCACATTCTTAACTACCTCCTCCCCCCATAAGTTACTCCATGTAATACTCGACTCAGGACAACTAATGTAACACTTCATAGAGTTGACTCTTATGCCAAAAGCTTTATTATGAGAATGTTATATTGTTTTGCTTAAATGTTTCTAGGCCTATAATTTATTCTTGTACAAACAACTATGCGTTTGCTGGTGTTCTAATGAAAAATATTCTTACTTAGACTGACTTTCTGACTGACTGACTTGCTAGCAGCCTACTTAATGGTAGCCATTGTAAGCCTACAGTGAACGTGGGTTAGAACTCACAATGCATAATAATTATTGCTACACATGTTTTAGTATGTGTAGGATGCGTATAGCAGTGTAAAGCAGTTATTTGGCCCCGAGTTTTAATCGCCAATATTGAGCTAATATAGGCCTAATGTACGTTTCACTAGAATATCCAATTCTGAAAAAGTGTCAGATAAGCACGTGGCTAGATAATTTAGTGATTATTATTATGGAAGAATCGGAGTGCCTTAGTTAGATCTAATTAAACGCGATTAGCGTTCGTGTTTTCTTTCGCCTTGCATATTTCAGTGTTTTAATTATCATGTATGATAGGCTATATACCTCGTTTATTTCGAGAAAATTAAGTTGGCAGAGCTCAACTTATTACATGAAGAGAAAAAAAGGAAAGAAATGGATTAAAATAACAGTGCGAACAGTCTTAAAAAGTACTCGAGAGATGAAATTAAAGTAATCTTTTCTTGGCAGTTCAAAGTCATGATGTCGCGAACGCAGATCGTACGGCCTTTTAACAATAGGTGGAAACAGGCCTGGGAGTAGCCTACATGATTGAAATTCCAGATGATGTATTTTCGTTTATTGTAATACTACATTAGTTGTCCTGAGTCGAGTATTACATGGAGTAACCTAAATCGGATAGCAGCCTAATACCTTGTGAGCATAAAATATTCTGCGTCGGACATTTGTGGTTTCTATTCTATGCAACATGCTTTTTCTATAACCTGATACAAACACCGATTAACTATGGCCAATCCTTTGCGATTTGGCTAATAATTTATTTTACCATATTTCTCGTAATTATAGCTCCCAATTTTTATGGGATGTTGGAATCATTATCTTTAGTATTTTGGATCTCTAACGAAAACGATATGTGGCTACTGTTAATAACCAGTTCTAAATATAGATGTCGATGTCTATTATTAGGTGGACAGGCTGCGCTGGAATTATTATCTTTGGTATTGTATGTCTTTCCCGGACAAGATCTCACGGCTCTATAAATAACCTTTGTTTGACAGTTACTATCTGACGTCATCGGTCACATGAACCAATGGCAACGCTTTCCGGACATAATTTCATGCCGGACATCATTTCATGCCACACCGGCAGTGAAGAGCTGTTGTAAGACGCCGATCGGTCGTCGTCGAACTGTTTCGAACGGAAAGGTTTTTCCGTGACATTCGTAGAACCTGGAATGGGCTCCCTGTTGCTCTTCGCCTGGTGCCTAGAGGTCACACCACTATGTTTATATCTCACTTAAAAATTGCCTTATTTAGCCGTTATTGAACTGGGAGCGCTTCTGAGTAGCTAACCTTGAAGGTGCGCTATATAAAAGGTCAATAATAAGCTTAATAATAATAATAATTCGGAAGATAAAGGAACGATTTATTCGTGTTCGTCGTGTTCGTAAAGCGTAACGGGACAGTCGTTGTCAACGTTATCCATAAACCAGTCGTAACGTCGGTGCTTTGTCTACACCCTGTACAGTAGCGGAAACAACAACAGAAGAAAGATGAAGAATTCAAGCCCTATGGTGAGAGAAAAACCAACGCTAAAGAATTCATCGTGGGAGGGTAGATATAAGAGTTGTATCCTTGAAATTCAAATAAGAAGTAGGCTACTGGTCTAGGTAAGATATAGGCCCGAATTAAATCATACATTTTCCATATCCCCTACACAAAATGATCCATTGACTCTAGAGTGTATATAGTAGAAGAATTTTAGTAGAAAAAACATCAATCGACTCAATAAATTTTCAGAAGCTAGAGACTTGGCACAGTTGTTAGGTACACCCCACTGATGAAAATACCAAAAGTCCCCATAAATCCGTGCTGTGCTCGAGCCGCCATCTTGGAAAATGGCGATCCAAAATTGGTTTTTTGACAGTAGCTCCCGAACCGTTGCAGCTACTAAAAATATATAATTGCAAAAATGATCCTTATTAAATGACAAATAAGTTTGGCATATAACATTTCTTTCTAGGATTACAAATAAAAAAGTTACGCATAATAATGTAGTTGCTATTATACATGTATAGCAGAGCGACGTACATGTACGAAGTTTTATGGCGGGAAGACCAAACGCTGTGCTGTTGATAATGATTTAGGCAGTTCCTTTGACAAAACTGACATGAGGCACAATAAAAATCAAGGATGGATGTGTTATTCACTTGTGTAGTCTACATTTTTTATATAGCGCACCTTTCAGAAACCTATGCAGAAGTGCTCCCAAGTTAGCAATCGGTGTTGCCAATAATAATCTTTTCTTTTAATGATTCAATCCGCAGAATGATTACATGTTATACGAAATACGGCCCACTATAGCACGACACGCTGTTCGGCTTTAAAGCAGTGGGTTCGGTAACTTAACACTAATGGCCTAAGTACTGGATCACTCCTGGTCGGCCAAGCCAGAAGTGGGAGGAGCTATCTTTATTTTTAGCAGAACCCGAGTCAAGCGACACAACACCAATGATGATATAAGATAAAATTTAGATCAGTGTCTTATCTTAATTGACTGATATAGTCCTTAGAGTCACCTAGTGACATCTCAGCTGAGGAGCTAAATGTAAATGTAATCGCATATTTATATAGCGGCTGTGTTATGGCTTCGACCCTGAGGGTGAGATCCTTCACCACCGCTACTCCACGTTTATATTGCGACCGAGCCACCCGCAGTAAAGATCCGAGAAATTAATCTCTGACCGACCGGGAATCGAACTCGGGCCGCCGGCGCGGCGAGCGGGCTACCAACCCACTCGGCCACCGAGGATCTCTAAGATAAAAGCTAAAGCAGATAGTTACTTGACATCATCCACCCATCGCGTAGTACGGCAAACCAGACTGTACGCACTTGCATCTCTTGGTGAATTCTAGCTTACAGTTGCGCGAATGTCGTTGAGAAGTTCTGCTGGAACTGCTGCTTTGCTAGTACAGTAGGTAGGTCTATACAGGCTTAAGTGATCCAGCTGTCAAAGACAAAGTTAGTGGAAGCCAATGCAGTTGTTCAAACACGAAGGTAGAAATAATAGCGTGATAGGTGTGGTATTAATCTGGCGGCACCATTTAGGATCGACTTTAGAGGTGAAAGACAAACTTTGGGTTGACCAAATGAGAAACGAATTGCCGAAATCAATTCAGCGTCAGAGTGGGAGAAGAAAGTGGATCGTGTGGATGTCAGCCGTATATAGAATACAGAGCGGAGGGGACTCTGGTGGTCAGAGCGCTGAGGAACCCCAGTTTCATGTGGATCCATTTTAGTTCCGGAATAACCCGAAGTAATCTTGTGGGTTCGGTCAGACAAACAAGATCGAAAACAAAGAAAAGGTTCCCTTTCAACATCCATTATGGCCGTGCAATATATAAGAAGTCTCCAGATGCTGAAGAAGAACATTGTGGTTAACCATATCTAAAGCTGGAGAGACATCATAGTCAGGAGGATTAGGCTATAGTTCAACAGCGGAATAGATTTTATATCGATGAAAAAAGTCTCCGTAATATAGAGTGATGAGCCCTGAATCCTGACCGAGTTGGGGGAGAAGACTAGACTGCTGAAGATAGGGGATTAATTGGAGGGAGATAAGGCTCTCCAGAGTCAGGGATAGGAAGGATAACTTGGAGATAGGGCGGTAGTTTTGGTATCCCTTACGAGTGTTGCCCTGCAGCTGCATTCGTCGGGGTAGGGATGCCTGCCTGCCTATATAACGCTTCTTTTTGTCCAGTGTACGGTTGTTCAAGAAGTGCCTTGCAAGTTCATACTCAGAGTATCCTACCATTTTGCTGCAGTTTTGCTTTTGCCTAAACAAAGCATTTGTGTGGAAGAGGTCTTGTTGGGAATGCAATATCAGGCCGTCATTTCCCAAGATTTCTAATTTGGGAGCACTTCTGCATAGGTTTCTGAAAGGTGCGCTATATAAAAAACGTAGACTACACAAGTGAATAACACATCCATCCTTGATTTGTATTGTGCCTGATGTCAGTTTTGGCAAAAGAACTACTTAAATCATTATTCACAGCACAGCGTTTGTTCTTCCCGCCATAAAACTTCGTACGTCGCACTGCTATACATAATCGAAGTGACTAGGGGACCGCCAGGCGGCTGTCGTATTTCAATTACTAGGGGACCGCCAGTCACATGTAACCTGTCACATGACCCGAGTCACGAGTCTTCATTCTTGAATAATGGCGGCAGTTATCGATTGCTTGTTTTATGTCGGACAAAAGTTTTCTTGTTTTTTCTTGTTTTAAGGACAGAGTAAGTAACCAATCTTCAGATACATGATAGGGTTAGGGTTAGGGATAGGGTAGGGTTAGTTACAAGAACTTTTTCTTGAAAAATCGAACTTCAAAATTGGGTTATATTCTATAATGACTCGGTAGCAAGTAACTTTTTTTTATAAATTCGATGAAAAATATTTCCTTACGAAATTGAAGCGGGATTTATCGTGTGAGGGTCGGTTAGGGCTCAGGTTAGGCGTCGTGAGGGTCGGTTAGGGTCAGTTTTAGGGTTAGTGCAGTCATTCTGAAGCTGGATTGATGAACAATAATTTTCAATGAAAAATGGATGAAAATATTTGCTGACGAAATAGAAGCGGGATTTATCGAACAAATTCTTGCCTAAAGAGAAGCTGGATCGATTAAAAGGATTTTCGGCAAACTAGAAGTTGGATTTATTAAAGATAACAACGCTTTCGGGTCATGTGACAGGTTACACGTGACTGGCGGTCCCCTAGTAATTGAAATACGACAGCCGCCTGGCGGTCCCCTAGTCACAGCCATACATAATAGCAACTACATTATTATGCGTAACTTTTTTATTTGTAATCCTAGAAAGAAATGTTATATGCCACACTTATTTGTCATTCAATAAGGATCATTTTTGCAATTATATATTTTTTAGTAGCTGCAATGGTTCGGGAGCTACTGTCAAAAACACAATTTTGGATCGCCATTTTCCAAGATGGCGGCTCGAGCACAGCACGGATTTATGGGGACTTTTGGTATTTTCATCAGTGGGGTGTACCTAACAACTGTGCCAAGTCTCTAGCTTCTGAAAATTTATTGAGTCGAATTTCCTAAAATTCTTTCACTAATATGTTGATATAATTATAGGCCTACATGTAGGCCTATAAATATTCATTATATTCATTTTTCTAATATATTTGTTTTTATTAAACCAACGGTTTTGTTGATTGGATGACATCTAGAACAGTAACCTATAGGCTATATTTCCACAAAATTTATAGGGAAACAATAAGCAAATTAGTAACATGATATAGCCTAAGTTCCGAGATCTGGGAATCGCCTCCACTAATCAATTAAGTCATAGTGTGGGTTGGTCTCGTTACGTGCATCTGGGAATTCATAATCCAGTAGGTAAGTAGGCCCCCTAAATATATTCTGCATTAAACAATTACGAATAAAAACGATAAAAAACGATGCGAAAAATAAAGAAACGAAAAAAGCGACGTTTTTTGGGAGAGAATAAAAAACGATAAAAAGTTTTTTACAACTATGATATTTACCTAAATATAAATTGAGTTAACGTACGACATTGATTTATATCACAGATGCAATCTAGCAGATCAACAAAATTCAACATAATTATACGAATGCATATGCGTAAAGCACGTGTTTTGAAGGTACGCTTTTAACCTCGTTGCTGATTACTGTTAAGCATGATGTAAGAATTAAGATGGTGACCTCACTTCGTATCTTTCATGTGTATGGATATTGGCTAGAGTTTTTTTTCTGTCGATGGTGTCGCTAGCGTCACCGATAGGCCAGCCATCACCGGTGTTTACCATGGTGTTTACTACAAGTTTATATGAACGATGTTTTGAAATCGTACTAAATTGATTAAAGATATTTTAAACTAATTAAGTTTAATAATGTTTGTCTACTCCTTTTCACAGTGAGGTTTCTATTTTATATATGAATACAACATATTAGAGCGATTCTTTTTCGAACTTTGTCAAAAAATATAACGATTTTGATCTGTCAGGCCCTTCGAATAAAATACTCGTATTGTCTTATTTATTCATTCATTCATTCATTTAAAGAATTTATATAGCGCTCCTTCAAGAAAACCACTCAGAAGCGCTCCCAGTCCAACCACAGTGAAACAAACAAGTTTTAAGGAGCTTATAGAACACTGACGAGTTTACCCTATTTAGCAGGCGCACCTGAAACGGGAGACTATTCCAGACAGATGGACCTACAACTGAGATACCACGACGCTGACAGGTTGATGTTAGTCTAATTATGAATACCGTTGATCGAATACAAGATGGATTGGCGAAACTATATAATTCTTGCTAGAAGTCGCTTTGATAAAGATAATGCTGGTATTCCCGAAGACTGCATGCCCGTCCATGTAAACACTATGGCCGCCCAAGAAACTGATAAAATAGAGCGCTGTGGCCTTAGCTTCGAATTCTATATTTTCTGCGTATTTTCCCTCATTTATAATTTCATTAGCTGTCTGTTTTACTTAGATCTCGCGCTGATTATTAACTTAGTGCGCGCATTGTATCATGGGATGCGGCTGATCTATAGGTCACAGTACTCTATTTTAGGTAAGTCGTTGGCAACCATATTGCTTTGTATACGGGCACGCTGTCTTCGGGATTACCGATGAAAACATTATTTCTTAAGTTGGAGCTGGAATGATAAACAATTCTTGCTACTTAAATGGAAATTGGATCGATGAAACAAACTTGTATAGCTGAAAAATTAAGTAACATTTCTACACTTACTTAAGATTTATTGTTGGAAATAATTGAATGAATTTGTTGACTATTGTATTGTATCTATACATTTATATAGCGCCTCTTGCAGAATGGCAGAGGCTGATAAGGAAAGACGAGTCAATAGGTTAGCCCGTAGCAGGGCTTTTTTTAACGTGCAGTTCTACACAAAATGTGCAGTTCTAAATGGATTCGTGGAGCTGTAGAAGCAGTACCGTGTGCAGTTAAAACTAGTAAAAATAGGTCATTTTCCTCAGATTGGGAGCAATTTACCATGGAGGACGAGAAAGAAGAGAAGAGGATGTGCAGTTCTAAAAATTCCTTAAAAACAGCCCTGGCCCGTAGTGCGGGAGGATGGACAACCACAGTAAACGCCCGATGTTAGACTATAATGTGGTGTGCTCTTGATATAAATGATAATATCCTGTATTATTAATTCAATAGACATGCACATAGCCAATCTTAGGTAGGCCTACTCAGCATAATTCCATTTGATTTACGGCTTTTTGACACTTTTTGTACCTGATAGAGTGTGCCTATCAGTTCTTGTTACCGATTAAGCAGATATAATAATAATTTTCAGTGTATGCCTATGCTCCACAGGAGCTATGTCTACTTCATGGGGTTCTTACTAAAATATTTTTGATTAAACTGAAAACTGTCCTTTTTGCCGTGCTAGAGTCGGGAGCGTTTCTGAGTAGTCCCCGTAACAATTACGGCGCTTTATAAATTCTGGAATAAATGAATGAATATGTTTATGCATAGTACTTTATTTGTTATGGTTTTAGTATTTTATTCATGTTGATCTGAACTGCTTGACCACTTGATTGAGACTGTTCTTTTCAGTGTCTTAATTAAAATAAATTCAAGCTATTGTGATATTCCAGAACTACATGGAGGCAGATCATGCAATATGCTGTACTTTTACTTAGTACTGTGTGTTTGCTATACTTCAATGCACTTACGCTATGCTGCACTGAGACAATCTGTACTTGTAGTCTGCATGTAATGTACTAATACTGTGACAGTACTTACTGTATAATACTGGTAATATTAGGTAATGTGTTGTACTGTACTTTGATCATTCATTCACGTTGTTATATAGCTCCTCTTCAAGAAAACTACTCAGAGGTGCTCCCGACTCCAGCACAGCCAAACAGAACAGTTTCTAAGTGCTTATAGAATGTGTCAGAGAGCGATCTAGGGAACAGGCACGGCTCAAGTGGGAGGCCATTCCATACCTCTGGGCCAACCACATTATGGTGCAGTACTGGCAGTATACTGGTTTAGTGACAGGATACCACTTGTTCAACTATGGTAATGGCGTCTCAGATGCTGTAATTTATTATTAGTAAATTAGTAATATCAGTTATATCACTTCCAAATACTTTAAAAACGTACAAGCATATGCATTAACTGTACATGTAATGGATAAAGCCGGCCTTACGGCGCCACCGCTGCCATCTGGCGAATATAATTAAATTAGCCAAATTCGAGACGTGAGTGCGGTCACCATCGTATTTCCTACATCATGCTGTTAAGTGACAGTGCCTGGTTTATATTCAAAATTGTATTATAGTCCTAGCGTAGGCATAAATCATTTGAGACAGACTCCGTGTGTCAATTTAGATAGATAGGGTTAGACCTACATCTGGAATTTGAATCCGTGGCCATAATTTTACTTTTCTTATAATCCTTCTGCGAAGCACTAAATAGTATGGTGCATAAGCAATAAATTTTGTCCCGGCGTAGGCCTAAAGGTTTCAAATTACTTCCCGGTTTCAGATTACCACCCGAACACTAGATTTGCATCAAACATCGCATTTATTGAACTAAAAAAATCAGAAAAATGATCCCACTTCTTGTTTTGGTCTAAAGATTTTCATCCGTCATACCACTTCGTGGTTTGTTATCAACATTTTGATCAGAAAAAATAAAAGCCTGGAAGCCATTTCTCCATGTAACTTCAGCGGCGAATAGTATTTTAGTTACAGGTGAAAATATTGATAGCAAACCACGAAGTGGAATGACGGATGAAAATCTTCAGACCAAAACAAGAAGCGGGATGATTTTTCTGATATTTTAGTGCAATAAATGCAATAACTGATGCAAATTACAGTTTGCAGGGGGTAATGTTTAAGAAGGGGTAGGCAGGGCCGGATTTAGGTTGGTGGGGGCCCTGAGGCAAACACTAAGCCAAACAGTATGGAATACTTTTTTATAATTAACTATTAACTAATAACTAATGTACTGTAGTCTGTAGGTAAGTTACATCTGTAACTGTACTACAGACAGACTCCCTTGAAGTCACTTCACTCACAGAGTCACAGTCACAGTAATGACAGTAATCACAGTATGAGCAACTTATTGACACTTTTCTTGCTTTGCTATTAGCGAAGTCTTTAATGATGTCACGAAAGTCAATGCTTCGCAAGACATCGCTTTCAATGCTCATCAGTGACAGCCAATTCAACTTCTCCTGGTCCAAAGTTGTTCTAAGACGTTTTTTTTTAAATTTTAAGCTTGGAAAAGGAACTTTCTCCACTGCAATTTGAGACCATCATACATAGATATATGCGCAGCATGATATCAATGTTAGGAAACACAGACTTCAAATCTTTTGTGGCCATCATTGTGTACATCCACTGTTCAATACTTCCTTGCAGTGGTTTTTTGTCTTCACCAAGGAGTGCCATGAGCGGCAAAAACTGATTCAGTTCATCACCAAGAGTGTCCTCGATGTCAGTTGAGTAGATGTCAACCAAGTTCTTTGCAGCTGTTCTCAATTCTTCAGTAGTGAGCTTGTCGATATGGTGAAGAAATCCAAATCTATCACATATTTCCTTGTAGGCACCGACACGAGTAGATAAGGCTGACACCAACATATCAATCATGGGCACGAATGAATCAATTCGAAAACGATCTCTGAGTGATATGTGCACTTCAGAAGTATAACCATAGTCAAGCGGATTCAGCCGCACATTAGCTCTGCGAACACGTTGGTTCAGTTGTGCATACTCTGTTGTCCCAGAGTTTTGTGCACCCACACTTTCAAACTCCTCGAATCGACCGGGAAGTGACTTGACAAATGTTTCCAAAGATTTCAACAAGTTCACAGCGGTTTTCACTGTTCAGATCTAACTGATCATCTTGCAGTTTCTTGCTTGTACTGTTGAACCTGTCCAGAATAACGTTTTGCCGGAAATCAACATCAGACTCAGTTTATAATATATTTATATAGCGCTTACATTTTTATATCGCGACGCTGACAATAAGTTACAAGTAATATGACTAATATCTACTATTTTTAGTTTTGTAGGTCTATTTACAATATTTATTACATTCATTTATTTCTATTTATCTATTTTTTTGTGTTTGGTGGAATTGGTGGGGGCCCTGAGGCAGCTGCCTCATTTGCCCCATAGTAAATCCGGCCCTGGGGGTAGGCCCCCTAATTTGAAACCTTTACATTATCAACTCAGTGAAATTCCAGAATTCGTTGGCCATCGTTATTTTTCACAATTAGCAGCAGTCGATGGTAGGTAGGACTATAAGAGAAACAAACACACGGATTGAAAAAGACATGGACATGAGAGCAACCCTGGATACTGTCAAAGGCAGAAGCCTTATCGTCGGAAAAGTCGAAATAGATATAGGCAGACAGAATAGAATGACAGTAGAGAAAGAAGAAAAATCTTACTTATTGTCAAACTCCCCAAGCAAATTACTTATTATCAAATGATTTATCAGACTCAGGCAGTTGGACTACAAGCAAAAACTGAACCCACTTTGGGAAACGCTGGTTTAGAGCCTATGGTTAGGTTATGGTTTTGGGTCAAGGTTAGGGTCAGGCTTAGGGTTAGGATATGTTTGGGTTAGAGTTTGAAATACTTAGTCCTTGCTATAGACATTACCCAGGAACTTCTTAAAATCCATGGTTTTATAAATTGCCTGTTACATAGCCTATTTATGCGTATCTTATGTAGATTAGCTAGATATCCCCACGTTTCAAAGCTGATGTAGGAAGTCTGGTCCTTATCGTGGTTTTGATTTGATTCTGATTTTGAACTCTATATACACGGAACAATAAAAAACTGATTTGATTTTGATTCTGGTCTAGCCTACACTTGCATGTCGGGGGGCAATATTATTCCTATCAGCTTCTAACGAATGCGCTATATAAAGTGCACTCAGTTTGCGTCATGTTTAGCTCAAAGTCATAGATAAAATGTTCAACTTGGAGATCAACGAATGAATGTATTATGGTTCAGAACGAGTTGTGCTTCGAAGGCACAATGTCATGTTTGCACTCACTGCTTATAAACGGCTTCTTATCAACTGCAATGCGATGTTCCTAATTTTTTTAGTATATTTTATCAGTACAAGTCAGAGTACAAGCAGGGCTTAAAGTGTGCCAGGACGGTCATGCACTTATTTTCAAATCTGAACGCCGTCCAGCCACTTATTTCGCCAGCCACACTGGAAAGTTAAGGAGCGTCCATGCACTTCTTTTGGAAAGATAAGGGGCGTCCAGGCACTTATTTTTTTACACTTTTAGCACTGAGTACAAGTAGGCTACAAGCTTATCTTCTAATTTTGAGTTTGAATCCGTGGCCATATCCAGTAGGCCTAGTTTATTATAGCATAGGTTTGAGTTTGAGTTTGAGTTTGAGTTTGAGTTTATTGATCCCAACATCAACTTAAATCACACAAGAATCAATGATAACACACAAGGTAATACATCATGCATGGCTAAGAACAATGGTGCAGTAAGTAGATTAGGTAAGAAATTAAAAAAGAACAGGTAGCCAGCAGAGTAATCAAACGAAATGAATTCAAATATAAAATTAGGGAACAACAGGCCCACCAAAGGGACGA
The DNA here is from genome assembly GCA_949752735.1 of Lumbricus terrestris. NCBI lineage: Eukaryota > Metazoa > Annelida > Clitellata > Crassiclitellata > Lumbricidae > Lumbricus > Lumbricus terrestris. The sequence goes on along the minus strand of OX457043.1, from coordinate 15,389,157 downwards.
CGTCCCGCTAAGAGGGGGCCTATTTAGCTAAGTGGCATTAAGAGGTTAAAGATGACATGGGCTTACAGGAGGAAAAGACCCAGGGATCCTAGGCTACATTGAGAACAATAACAGTTTGAGAAAACACAAACGTACAATTTATAACAAACTTAACTAACTTAACTAACAGCTATGATACATGCTCAAGTGTGTGTGCTCTTAAAGTACGTTTAAAGCAAGAGATATTATTGGAGGTACGGATTTTGAGAGGTAGGTTATTCCAAAGTAGAGGGCCCTGAAATTTAATAGATAATTTGCGAGTATTAGTTCGTGTGGAAATTAGTTTATAGTCCGGTTTATTTCTTAAGCCAGCTTTGAATTGGGTAGGGGGAAAATAAGAAAGGAAAGCAGATGGCAGGAGTTTGGTGTGGTATTTGTACATAAATTCACAAGTTTGAATGAAGTTGATCTGAGTGATAGTTAATAGTTTAAGTGTTGAGAATAAAGGTTGAGTATGGGAGTTAAAGGGAGATTTAGTTATAATACGAATGGCCCTTTTTTGAGCAATTTGAAGTTTTCTTAAGTGAGTAGGATAGGTGGAGGTCCAGATGATATTACAATAAGTAAGATATGGATAAACAAGAGTATAGTATAAGTTGGTTAGAGTGGGGGAGGGCAATAAGTAAGAGATTCGAGTGAGGATGCCAATACTTTTGGTGATTTTCTTATTGATTTCTTCAATATGTGTGTTCCATTTTAGATGTTGGTCCATGTACACGCCTAGAAATTTAGATGAGGTAACTTGAGGAATAGTTATGCCATCAATGACTATGTCTTTAGAAAGTATGGGTGTTTGCTTTTTATTAGATCTAAATAATATAAAATTGGTCTTGGAGAGATTAAGGGACAGTTTGTTGGCTTTGAACCAGGTACTAGTAGCCCTTAGTTCATCATTAGCAATCTCAAACAATTGGTCGTATGAGGCATGCGATAAAAAGACGTTGGTATCATCAGCGAACAGGATATAGTGAAGTAAAGAAGAGGAGTTAGGTAAGTCATTTATATATATGTGACCGTGCATGAGAAAACCCGGCCAAAGGTGAAAATATTGAAACCGAGTAAATCGAGCGGAAAGGTCTACACCCAGTTCTCAACGAAATGCACGCTACTGTGCGGAGACTCCTATTTAAATCTGTGCCATTCCTTCAATTTAATTTTCCAAGAAAAGCCGTTGACACCATTGGAAAGAGCAGAAAATTTTACGTTTAGAACATATTACTAAATTCTGATGAAAAATCTATTGACTTTTGTGTGGTTCATGTAATGGATGTAATTTTCAACTGGCGATTTCTCCCTAAAACGATTTCTCAAGATGCTAAAAAATCATAAAAATTTCATTTCAAAAGATGCAAATATACGGTTTTCACCAAATTGATCAACTATATCTGTACTATTTAAAACAAACTTAAACTCATTTTATGGAATTTCCGACTTTGGGAGGGTTTTCTCATGCACGGTCACATATAATGAAGAGAAGGGGACCAAGAATGGAGCCCTGTGGAACTCCAAATCGCATGGGCAAAAAGTCAGATAGTGAATTGTTACATAAAACCTGCTGCTGGCGAAAAGTTAAATAACTTGACAACCAATCCAGAGCAAGACCCCTGATTCCGTAATGATTAAGTTTGGATAGTAGAATTTTATGGTCGACCGTATCAAAAGCTTTTGCTAGGTCAAGGAAGATGCCTAACGAATATTGGTTCGTGTCAAAGGCCGCAGAAATTTTATCTTGGATATCAAGTAGGGACATAGAAGTGGAGTGAGCCGGTTGGAACCCATGTTGCAGAGGGTACAGAACGTTCTTCTGCTTAAAGTAAGAGAATAGGCGGTCATACAATACTCTTTCATAGAATTTTGAAAAGAAGGGTAGTATAGAGATTGGTCTATAATTAGATAGTTCAGATTTCGTGCCTTGCTTATATATTGGCAGCACCCTGGCCCTTTTAATTGCTAGTGGTACAATGCCCTTCCTCAGGGAGCAATTTATTACTGCAGAAAGTGGGTCGGCCAGCAGGTCAATGACTTGCGAAGTTATCAAAGGATCAATATCATCAAAGCCTGAGCTATGAGTAGTTTTAAGGGTTTTATTTATGTTGATCACTTCATATGGATTAGTTGGAAGAAGGACTAAGGAATCCATGGAGGAGGGAGGCATAAAAGCATGAAACGTTTTCTCCGGGGAGGGAATCTTATCAGATAGAGCTTGTGCCAATCCAGTGAAGTACACATTAAACTGTTCAGCCATACATGCAGGGTCATTTATCAGGGATCCATCAACGCTTATTTCTGTAATCGTTGTATCTCTATTGCCTGATTTGACTATTTTTCTAATAATTTGCCAAGTTTTCTTAACATCACTGCAGTGTTTAGCAAATTCATTGGCATAATAAAGTTGCTCAGTTTTAATTCTGGTTACTTTATATTTATTCCGATACCTGGTAAAGATGTGCTTGTTCTCCATTGTAGGATTTTTAATAAATTTATTATACAGTTTTTGCTTGGTTTTGGTTGACTTCAACAGACCTTTCGTCATCCATGGTTGATGAAAAGAGTACTTCATTTTAGCTTTTTGAGGGCGCAAGGGGAAAGCCTCATTATATGCCGAGTTAAATGTTTTTACAAAGATTTCGTAAGACAAATCAGGTTCATTGTCACCACAAAGAGTAAAGACAGGTTTCAATCGTATCGTACTGCAAAAACATCATTTAGCATTGTAGCCTCTATTATGGCTTTATGGTGCTGGGTAATGGCAAGGGCCGTTTAGTGCGACTAAGGAAACTATGCATGCTTCAACATGAACGAAAAGCACAATTTGCTTTATGACATTGTGACTTTTACTTATTCCGATGTGAAATACTAACTTATAAGGATGTACAAATAGATCCGATTTCAGTCTTATCACTTGATCACGATGAATTCACAGAATTAATGCATCCGCATCTAGTGAGCGTCTGTCAATGCAAATGAAAGTAGGCCAACGTACATGCATAATATTATTATGGTGAATGTCGTCGTCGTCGGTGCCTTATTCGTATGTCCGAACTTTGGCGGCACAAAGGACGATCTGTCTCCAAGAAGATCTCTGCTGCGTTGCTCGAATTGCCTGCTCCAACGTCATCCCGGTCCACTCTTTCACGTCGTCGGCCCACATCCTACTGTTAAGAAACGAAGCGGATCACTTAGTAAACGATAAGATTTTAATAAGATTAATCGCCATGATCCAGAACTGAACTTAGCTGTCCTTCAGCCATTACCGGAAAAGGAAGAACTGAACTCGAGAAAGAAGAACCGAAGACTACATAATGCTAGGATAATCATAGTCGTTATATAGCGCTAGATCTATAAAGTCCAACACCCCTCCTTAACGACTACTTTACCATAACATCATAACAAATAAACTGTTCCCTCAATTTAGCCCAATTTCACTAGTAAACTTCCTAGTTTTAACTGCTTCCAAAGGCTTAGCTAAGAGATCAGCTATCATGTGTTCACTAGAACAATACTGAATGTCTAGTTCCTTCTTTCTGTACATTTCTCGTACGAAATGATATTTAGTTCCGATATGTTTTGTTCTGTAACTGTTTCAAAACACCCGGATCTTCATGACCATAGTTTTATTCATAAGTTCTTCAAACTTCTTTAACATTGTAGATTTTGTCGATGCTACAATCAGGTCATCCACATGAATTGAGATGTAAATCCATCCATCATCGTACTGTTTTGAATATAAACATTGATCATTGTCACTTCTCTTGTATCCATCAGTGACAAGTACTTCATTGAGCTTTTTGTTCCATTCATTTGCTCCTTGTTTAAGTCCATATAAATTCTTTTTCAATTTACAGACTTTTGTAGTGCCTTTCTGATATCCATCAGGTTGTTTCATGTAGACTTCATGAGATAGTTCACCATTCAGGTAAGCTGTTTCCACATCATAGTGTTTTACTATCATGCCTTTAGAACCTGCTATAGTCAAGATAGTTCTCAGAGTTGATGGTTTTGCTACTGGAGCAAATACTTCATCATAGTCTTCTCCAAATTTCTGAGAATATCCTTGTGCTACTAAACGAGCTTTATATCTTGTTATATTTCCCTTTTCATCTTTCTTGATTTTGTAAACCCATTTGCTACCAATGGCTGTTTTGTTTTCAGGTAATTCTGTTAAGATCCATGTTCCATTTTCATTCAATGATTTCATTTCATCATCCATTGCTTTCCGCCAGGATTCTTGTTGTTGACAAGATATTGCTTCCTTGTAACTTCTTGGTTCTGGCTCAACTGTTGTTATTTTATTAATGGTTTCAATTAGTCTTTCGGGCGGTTTCGCCTTGTTGACTCTTTCTGATCTTCTTAAATTTACCTGAGTGTCTGTAGTTTCTGTAATTTCCTTATCAGGCTGTGTAATTTCTTCCTCGGGTAATTGATGTGTCGGAAAAAGAATAGTTTCATCATCAAAATCTGAATTTGATGACAGTTCTTCAATGTCCAAATCAAAATCACCCTCTGTTGACAAATGTGGATCTGTCTCGAGAAAAATTACATCTCTACTGACGTATACTTTGTTAGTATTCACATCTAGTAGTCTGTAACATTTTGTGCCTCTTTCATAACCGACGAAGGTCAATTTCTTGGCTTTATCGTCCAATTTCTGTCTTTTCTCTGCAGGAATTGCTATGTACGCTTTAGATCCGAATCTCTTTATGTAGCTTAAATTTGGTTTTCTTTTGTTCCATCTTTCATAAGGAGTAACTTCAATCCCTTCAACTGGTAATCTGTTCTGTAAATGGTTTGCTGTCATTATGGTTTCACCCCAAAATTGTAGCGGTAGATCTGCATCCTTTAACATGCATCTTGTCATCTCGGTGAGATAACGATTCTTTATTTCTGCACAACCATTCTGTTGAGGAGTATAAGGGTTTGTGAATTCTGCTCGAATTCCTTCACTTTTCATGAAATTCTGTAACCTTTGAGCTGTGTATTCCCCTCCTCTATCTGATCGAATTCTTTTCGGTGTTTTACCAAACCTTGTCTGCACATGCTTGACGTACTCTTGAATCTTTTCAGGTACTTCAGATTTATTTGCCAATAAATACACTACTGTATATTTACTGTAATCATCAATCATCGTCATGAAATATCTTTTCCCACCAGGTGTTGTTGTCTGCATTGGTCCACAAACATCTGTATGTATTAAGTCTAGAATCTCATCTGACTTGGAATCTGACTTCTTTGGAATTGACTTTCTTGTCATCTTTGTTTGAATGCAACATTCACACACACTTGAGAATTTACACGGCTTGATGATGATTCCTGATACTTTATTCTGATTCACCATGTTATGTATGGCTTTTGGATCTCTGTGTCCCATTCTGTTATGCCAAACGTGTATGCAACCTGTGCAACTTTGTGCAACCTGTGCGATATGTGTTTCCTTTACTTTATTCGTTTGGTCAGAGATTCTCAATTCAAACAAATCATTTTTGTCATCTGCAATTGCTATTGCTTCTCCATCCTTTATGATAGTGCATTTGTTTTCCTTGAATCTCACTTCACAACCTTTACTGACAAGTTTCTTTACTGAAATTAAATTTCCTTTCAATTGTGGGACGTACAAGACTCCACACAATTTTGCAACATGTATCTCTCCGTTTTCCTTTATGAAATTTATCGTCACATCACCACTTCCAGCTGTTTTAATCTTTCGACCATCAGCGAGAAAAACTTCACTGTTGTACTGTCTGTTAATGTTCAAGAAGAAATTTCTGTTACTGCACATATGTGTTGTTGCACCAGAATCAACGTGCCAAACACTGCTTATGTCTTTTTCGTTTGCTTTAAGACATGTATGTGCTACACTTTCTGTTGGTTTTTCTTCATTGAAATTTTCTCTCAACGTTTTAACCGCATGGTCTGGATTTCTTTTCTTCCACTGGATATATTTTCTGCAATCTCTTTTTAAGTGGTTAGGTTTCTTACAGAAGTAACATGTGCGATGTTCCTTAGGATTTGTTTCTGGTTCTGTTGCCTTTAAAACTTTTAATTCCTGTCCTTTATGTGTTGAGGAATTACTTGTCCTTCTTGTAAACTCTTCAAGGAGTTTGTTTTTGACTAATTCAACAGTCAAATCACCTTCGGGTCTGCTTTCTAATGCCGTAATCAGTGTCCCGTAACTTTCTGGAAGACTACTGAGGAAGAAAGCAACTGTTAAATGCTCTGCCAACGTTTCTCCCAACGCCGTGAGCTGGTCAATTAAATTTTCCATTTCCGCAAGATGGTTTTGCATATCACCATGTTCTGTTAACTTTAATGCACACAGTTTTCTCAATAAATTGACTTTACTGGACAGTGTTGCCTTTTGATAATACTTCTTTAATTGTTCCCATAAACCTTTTGCCGTAGTTTCTTTCCTTATTAGATGAAGTTGGTTGTCTTCAACTAACAAACCTATCGTGGCTCTTGCTTTTCCATCTTTACTTTGCCACGCTTCCGTAATAGGATCGGGGGTTTCTTTAATGACAGTGTCCCACAAATCCTCTTTAATTAGCAGAAGTTCAACTTTAAACTTCCAAATCTGGTAGTTGCTATTATTCAGTTTTGCGATTTTACCTGAGCTTTTATCCGTCATTTTTATTCTTTCGGTGAAAAGAAATAAACAACTGTTTCTCGCATTTCTGTCGCGATGTAAGAAAACAGTCACGCTATACTGCGCAGTTGACCGGATTATCCTTATATGTCTTATTAAAGTTCTATATCATAAACTTTTGCGATCATTACGTGCTCTAGGCTTGCTGGGCCCATAACCTGTTAAGAAACGAAGCGGATCACTTAGTAAACGATAAGATTTTAATAAGATTAATCGCCATGATCCAGAACTGAACTTAGCTGTCCTTCAGCCATTACCGGAAAAGGAAGAACTGAACTCGAGAAAGAAGAACCGAAGACTACATAATGCTAGGATAATCATAGTCGTTATATAGCGCTAGATCTATAAAGTCCAACACCTACGTGGTCTTCCGCGTCTCCTCTTTATGGTGAATGTAGGCCTACCGTATGTATTGTCTAGAGCCTATTATGTCGTCAAAAGCCTTGGTAGCATGTGGGTTAAACATTAATTTACATTGATATTTTTGACGAAATAAACTACGCAGAAGATCTAGATTGACAGAACATTGATGCAGGCAAGCTAGTTTATTACATGCTAACTGGTATCGAGTAGGCCTTTGCATTTCAACAGATCAGGCATGTTCATGTCTATACTCGTTAAGTGCAATGTCTCTGTCATAGGCGCCGAGTTGACCCGAGGAGTGAGTGCCTAAACAAATGTGAAAGAAATCCGCGCGCGAGCGCGTGAAATTTTTTCACCCTTTTCTGATAGGAAAGTTATTGAAATTACCTATGTTCATAGGCAGAGACTTGATCCTGGTTTTAGGGCACGAACTCGCGGTCAAAGGACGATCGCCGAGCAGGGAAGGGTTGAAGGGGCTTTGGGAGGGATGTGCTCCTAACGATTTTCGATTTTTTTTCTTGCCACACTGCGATGGTAGCATCTTATACTGTCATTTTTACGAAATTGTTGTGGTTTCAGACTTGAAAAACATCCCTGCAGTTCTTTAAACAAATTTCCATACAACATGAAATAGTAACATTTTAAGCTTCTATCTCATCAAAATTTCCCATTATTTCATTGTTTAAATATATGATTTAAGACTTCAATAGGCCTAAATATTCTTCCCGTTGCTTAAAAAAATTTGATCACTCTTTGGGTCAACATGTACTTCTCTTGGATTCCACACAGAAGAAAAGCACAATCTTCGTTAGCATGGGCATCTTGGATCACTCTCCTCTGATTAGGTCAATAGGCCTACTCAACATTATGTACAAAAAATTTAAAAAAATGTTGTCTGCATTAACCACTATTTAGTGAGCCAATATTAACATTGGGGAAGATAGTTTTTCAAAGAGTTTTCACAGACAATTTTAATCAAAGCCGGTTTGTTAATTAACGCAGACAAATCAATATCCAGCTGTCATTCAAATCGTCGCCTTCGTCCGAAAAAAAATTGACTGAAGCGGATCGAAAGAGCATGATTTCGAGGTTTTCCTCGTATTCGTATAGAGTTCAGACTACCGGACGGGGTAAAACTGGAGTAATAGTAAGGTAGACTAACTGAGATAAAAGAAAATATGTACGGTAAAAGACGCAATGATTTTTATAGAACAATGATAAACAATGCCAACAAAGAAATAATATCATAAAAAGCACATCTTGTTGGCTGATTTCTGGTGGTGCCCATGCATAGGCGGGCCTCGCATGGCCAATTTCTGGTGGCGCTGAGCCCTCACGGGCCTCGCAGAGTCGGCGCCCATGGTCTCTGTCGTTGTAAAAGTGTAGGCTATGCTCAGCGAAGCGCCAAAAAGGGCATTCCATAATAATAATAATTTATGGTCATCGTCATTTTTTTTCGACGCAGGCCTAACACTCATAATTGAGTGGCCCTAAACGTTCTTATGAGTCCACGGTTATGCAAAGTATAACCATTTGCTTGATACACTTGAATATAATTATGTCCATATAATGGCTTCAGGATGTAGACTTCTCTGCTGTTTTATAGCAGCTTAGATTTCGCAAAGTGGAAAATATAAATCGTGGCATGGAGCATCATTCCAGGCGTGACCTATACCTGGCACAATATGAACACAGGGCTCGTTAGTTCTTCCTTTGTCACAGTTTGGTTCGTCTACTGCCCAGTTGGTGAAGTCAAAAGGTATGTTGATTCCATTGAGTGTCTTCCAGACGAAGAGATTGTCACATAGCCCAGGATTTCTTCTTTGTCCACTAGTCCATACCCCATTTGAATACCGATAATCATGCGCATATGGAGGAGATGCGATACCATTTTCTAGAACAGCCACAATGAAGTAGAATTTATCAATTTAGCATATCATTCTTTTTCTTCCATTTACCTGGATTTATAAAACCAGCTTCAATTATGTTTAAGCCTAGGCGATAAAAGAGAATAAGAATGACGAAGACGCAACGTATTAATGACTCTGTTACGGACAGCAATATTATGTAGGCTACTTTAAATACTATAGGCCTACCCTACAGTCGATCTAGTCGTATCCTACGATTGATTATTTTAGCTCTACCGACGATCAACTCGATTGACTTCGTTGACTGTGACTGTTGTTTCTGGGCCAAAATTGCTGACGACGGCTTCGTTCGTTATCTCACTGCCTAAATTACTCATGGATTTCATGGACAATAGCAAGGAATGTTTGGTTGTTAAAAAATTTGGCGATTTGGGCAAATAATATGAATCGCGTGCGGCAGTTGTGACTCCCATTAATATTCACTGCAAAGAGAATCAACATCCTGTCACACAACAGAGTAAGAAGTCGATGCATTGAATTCTGCTCGAACGTCTTTAGGTCGTTTTTAGAACATCGTCACGTTCTACAGAGCTGAAATTTCCTTAAATTTTACTAACGCATTCTTGACGTAAATAAATCGCTTCATTTTCACCGTAAGAAAGCGAAAAATTATCTCGGTATTCTATGACTTCAACAGTTTCAGAAATACGAAAATCCCAATCAGCCTAGAGTAGGGTGACCATGCGTTCCGGCTTTCCGGGACATGTCCGGTTTTTTTGTGATGCGTCCCGGTGTCCCGACGACTTAGGCAAAAGGGCAAAATTGTCCCGGTTTTTTAACAAGAAAGAAAAAGTTGTCAACTTGGATCATGGAAACGTCAGTTGTTTGCAATGACAAAACAAATTATAGGCCTAGCCTAGTTTGTAACCCCAAAAGAAGTCGCAGCCAAAGTGAAGTTGTCAATGTATTATGGAATATTAAAGGTTGTAGAGCTGTAGGCCTACTGAAGTGTAGCCTATATAAAATGCTTCAACTGCTGCGACCTGAGGAGACAGTTATAACCGCTCCGACCTCCCGATGCTGTCTAGCTCTAACGGTCTAACTCTAACAATTTCCAGTCCTATAGGAGCAAGAGTAGGCTACTTTAGTCTAACAGTCTACTCTGCAATTTAAAGACTGCCTAAATAATACAATTCCAGAAATTGGGGAGACAATCCTTACTCCTAAGCTATTTTGCAATTCTGGTTAAATGCTTTGTGCCGCTTATGATCGACACATTAAACCATTCCAGCACCAAGCTTGTACCTGTTCTCGTTGGCTGCGGCCTATTGACAGACATAAGACAAAAGTAGTGCAGGCTAATAGCCTAATGATATTCTCTTCCGTTGTGCCTTATTGAACATTCGCTAGATTTGGTTTCGCTCTCTTGATTGAGCCATTTGGATTTCGCCCTTCTGATTTTTGCCTCTTCTGTAGCAAACCCTAATGGACCCTCACAGGTCTATAGTACTGTAGTTAAGGAATTACAATAGGGCCTACAATATTTAGGCTCCCAAAGTGTCCCATTTTTGATGGCTAGAAAATGGTCACCATAGCCTAAAGGTTCATTAGTCGCGTAATTAGTCCTGTGCCATTATATCATGTGATAATTTTGTGGCATAGGCTAATCTACACGAAGTAGTGAGTAAACTATTATCTGAGAGTCAAGTCGATAAATCTTGGCAAAGCGGACGATCGACTCGACTTACAGGCAGTGTTTAATCTAGTGATTCTAGTCCCCATCCTCTGGGGGAAAATCCAGATTTCTGAGGAGAGACAATCGAGCGTCCGGCGGACGGTCGCCGAAGCGCTCAGTGACGAGAGGGGAGAGGTGTGGAGGGGGGTATGCTCCTCCCAACCGGAAACTTTTTGGAATTTTCAAATTGCAACGGTAGCATTTTACGCTGTCATCTTAGCAAAATAGCTGTACTTTTCAGTGCTGATGAAAGTGGCCTAAGACTTCAATAAATACACTCAATATTAAACTTACAATAATAATTTCATTTTGAATTTTCACATTGTAATGGTACCCTTTAAGATGTCATTTTAGCAAAATAACTGAATTATTTCCGTGGGCTTTCTGATAAAAAAAAGTGTGTAGGGAGGGGTCTGTGCCCCTCCCCACCAGAAACGTTTTGAATTTTCAAATTGCAAAGGTGTCATTTTAGGCTGTCATCTTAACAAAATAGCTATACTTTTTCAGTGCTGATAAGAGTGGCATAAGACTTTAATAAAATATAGGCTATGCTTGCAATAATATTTTTGGAGTTTCCACATTGTAATGGCACCCTTTTAAGATGCCATTTTAGCTAAATTGCACAGTTATTTCTTTACTGATAAAAAAGAGTGTTTTAGGATTTCAACATATATATTAATTACAATAATAATTTCTTGCTATTAATTACAATAATAATTTCTTTCAGAGGTTCTGTTCTGCTGTTGCTGGGTTATTATAATGAATGACTGTAACGGCCTGCACTTTCGACCTGGAGTCACGTGTCTGCCTACTCTTCAACTCACTTTCACTTACCAGGGCCTTGGGAGAAATAGCCTCAGTGACCTCCAAGCGAAAGCCACCGCACTGTTGTGTGAGCTTACCCCTATGGCCTAATGAATCAGTGGTTTCACAGTTAATGGGCCTTGTTCGGCTCAACAGGGATTCTGTTTCCACATAGCTCTCTGTCGTCGGGTATTTCCTTCTTTCACTCACTTCTACAAGGACCGAGTCAGGACATATGTCAGCGGCACCCTTTAGGGAAGCAACAGCACCAATACTCTGGCACTCATTTGGATTCGACTCCCACACAACAGGTTTGCCAGAAGAAATACCTACAGTGAGCTCTTCTATCCTATCCCTTAATTGTGGCAATTCCCTCACCTCCTCAGATTTAGGTGCAGACATATTTGTTGTATTTAAATTACCAGACTGTTTCGTTATGCAATTTAATTATAGAAACAACAGCCTTAACTAAAATACAAATTATCACAATTGAACAAAATGGTTTCACTGACTAGTGAGAACACTCTCCTGCATTAAGATTAATCAGCTTCGATTTAACCTTAGAGTCATTCACAGTTGGCACCTAGCTAATATCTAAATCAGTGTTCAATTTCTACTCTATTACCAACATCTAATAATCACAATATATAGAATTTATCGCAATCCAATATTTATTTCTATCAGATTCGATCCAGTATTAGCGTAGTTAATACTTTCCTGTCTTAACGGCTGCGGATCCTCCCTTGGGATAATTTTGCCCAATGTATTTCTGCCAATTTCGTCTTCCAGAAATATTTATCGCACACACAGACATCCACTGCACGTTTCTCGGACGAAACGGCGACACAAATTGTAGCGGTGAGTTGCCCAGTTATCGGAGAATAAGTTCTTCCCAGAAATTCGATCAACCGGTGTGAAATCCTGGACAATTCAACACCTGACCTCAACACGGTCGCCACTGTTGCGTGATTAAGTTAATGTATCCTCTATGTGATATGTGGTCTGGGCCTAGGCTCCGGACAGGAAGCTCTTTGTTGTTGGACTTTAGGCACGATTATTATTTGACTTATAATAAACCTATGTAAGTATTAAAAGTTAACACGAAACATGGTGACAGCGGTGCACACCAGTGTCGTCTAAACCAGCGCTGGAAACTAACTTTCGGAACTAAATTCCTAACGAACGATATTAATCCTGCTCCTCAACGTGCAAAATGGCGGAAGTTTTAGTCGCACCTATCTCGGGTATTCGACCCCCTGCGCCTCTCTGCATGGACGATAACCTTGTTGACAGTTGGCGTTCTTTCAAGCAGAAATGGAAAAACTACGCCATAATTACCAACCTAGCACAACAGAGCCAACAGTATCAGGTTGCCTTACTTCTACACGTCATGGGCGACCAAGCGTTGAAAACCTACAACGGCTTTAAATTCTCTACTGGTGAAGACGACCGCACGGTGGACGAGATCTTGAAACAATTCGACGACTTCGCTGTTGGTGAGATAAATGAAACTTATGAGCGTTATATGTTCAACAGGCGTAACCAGAACGAGGGAGAAACTTTTGAGGGTTTCCTTACGTCCTTACGACTGCTCATTAAATCTTGTAATTTTTGTGACCACTGCATCGATTCGGTGTTGCGTGACCGTATTGTTCTGGGCATTCGAGAAGAAGACACTCAGAAACTGTTACTGCGTGAGCGAACTCTCACACTGGAGAAAGCCATTGACATTTGTCGAGCTGGGGAGATTGCTTTAGCCCAAGGCAAGGCGTTTAGAAATGACACCATCCATCTGGTGGAAGGGGGGTCACAGTTTCACAGACGCAATCCTCCTCAAACAGTGGCAGACAATGCCAAAGACCCAAAACTCTGTAAGTTTTGTGGACAGAAACATGTGTTGGTCAAATCTTTGTGCCCTGCCTGGGGAAAAACCTGCAACAAGTGCCTTCTCAGGAATCATTTCGCCCAGTCCTGCCCTAACAGCCGACCAACCATTCCCTCACAACGAAGGAGACAAGTTCACCAAGTGAATGAGGCATATCCTGAAACGCCAGAGGAATGGGTTAACGCTGTTGAAAATGTCAGTGTTAGCAGTGATACGAAGAAAGACATCAAATGTGAAATGATAATAAACGATGAAGCTGTCATATTCCAGATAGACACTGGAGCCTCTGTGAACATTATGCCTTCACGTTACGCTCCGTACGTCACACCCACAAATAAGATGTTAACAATGTGGAATGGAACTCGTTTTACACCACTAGGATCCTGTCGCACAATACTGAAGAACCCGAAGAACAAGAGACGATACAATGTGGAGTTTCTAGTGGTGAAAGAAAATCTGACTCCTCTTCTGGGCCTATCAGCATCTGAGCAGATGAAACTAATTACAGTGAATAATTACAATCTACACAGAGTGCTGACAATCACTGACAAACAAGTGACTGACAAGTATGGTAAGGTCTTTGATCGCACGCTGGGTACTCTTGACGGACCGGTGCATCTGAGCGTGGACAAATCAGTTCATCCAGTGGTCATGCCTGCAAGACGTCTTCCACTCGCAGTACAACCAAAGCTGAAAGTGGAACTCGAGAGATTGACAACTATGGGTGTCATCACACCAGTTGATGAACCAACTCCTTGGGTCAGCCAGATTGTGGTGACCCAGAAAAAGAATGGTGATCTCAGAGTCTGCATTGACCCACGAGAACTCAACCATGCATTAAAACGTGAACATTTCATTCTGCCAATCCTGGAAGACACACTTCATGAACTTGGTCAGTCACGTTTTTTCTCTAAAGCTGATCTCTCCTCTGGTTTCTGGCATGTTGAACTTGATCATGAATCCAGTCTCCTGACAACGTTCCAGACTTGTTATGGACGTTACAGATGGTTGCGCCTGCCCTTTGGCACATCGGTGTCATCTGAGATTTTTGGCAAGAAGCTGCGTGAAGCACTTGATAATCTTTCGGGTGTGATCTGCATTGCTGACGACGTCGTAATCCATGGACGTACTGAAGAACAACATGATCGGCACCTTGATCAATTTCTGGCTCGTTGCCAAGAACGAGGCATCCGGTTGAACAAGGATAAATTCGAGCTGAAACTGAGTGAAATTGTCTTCATGGGACACAAAATATCTGCTGCTGGATTGCAGGCTGACCCTGAAAAAGTCAGAGCAATAACAGAGATGCGACCACCAGAAAACACAGAACAGCTGCGACGATTCTTAGGTATCGTTAACTATTTGGGAAAATTCCTTCCCCATCTATCTTCGCTCACGGAACCACTGAGAAACCTGACGAAAAAAGACACTCCTTGGAATTGGTCTGTTTCACAAGAGGTTGCATTCAACAAGATAAAACGTCTTGTCACAGAAACGCCTGTTCTGGCTTTCTATGATCCTGCCAAAGAACTGACCTTGGAAAATGATGCCTGTGAGTACGGTCTGGGTTCTGCGCTTATGCAACAAGGCAGACCAATCGCGTATGCCAGCCGTTCGCTTTCTGAGACAGAGACACGATATGCGCAGATAGAGAAAGAGATGCTCGCCATAGTCTTTGGACTCGAAAAATTCAACCATTTTACCTTTGGTCGACCTGTGTCTGTCATTACTGATCACAAGCCATTAACAGCCATCGTTTCCAAGCCACTGTCAAAGGCTCCTAAGAGACTTCAATCACTCCTCCTCCGAACTCAAAAATATAATTTCTCACTGGAATACCGACCGGGAACCTCTATACCTATTGCTGATGCACTCTCTCGGGCACCCCTGGGAAGACAACCGGAGGAAGACATTCAGACAGTGAACAATCTTACCTTCAGCGCTATCAATGACAGCCGACTATCAGAAATAAGAGATGCCACAGAGCAGGATGAGTCGTTGAGAATGCTGCGTGACGTCGTTGTCAAAGGTTGGCCTCAGAACAAAGCAACACTACCTCAAGCGGTTGCAGTTTACTACAGCTATCGCGATGAACTATCAGTGCAGGACGGTATCATATTGCGAGGAGAACGAGTTGTCATACCGAGATCAATGCGGGATGACATGAAGAAAAGACTCCATGCGGGACATTTAGGCATCAATTCATGTTTGCGGAGAGCACGCGATGTTATTTTCTGGCCTGGCATGACACAGGAGATTAGACAGTACATTGAAGGTTGCACAGTATGTGCCACTTTCAGTGACAGGCAAGCTCCGGAACCTCTGCTTGTCCATGAAGTATGCAATCGACCATGGGAGAAAGTAGGTTCGGACATTTTCTCAATAAATGAGAGAAACTACCTTGTGACAGTTGATTACTGCAGCCATTTTTTTGAGGTCGATTACCTAACGGACACACTTTCTGAGACAGTCATAACAAAACTGAAGCATCATTTTGCACGACATGGAATACCTGACACTCTGATTAGTGATGGTGGACCGCAGTATACCTCGAATGTATTCAAGAAATTCAGCCAACAGTGGCAGTTTCAACATGTGATCACCTCTCCGGGCAACAGCAAGGCCAATGGAGCTGCTGAAGCTGCAGTCAAGGTTGCAAAGCGTCTGATGCGGAAATGCCATGCTGCTAACGAAGACCCTTATCTTGGACTCTTAAACTTGAGAAACACTCCAACAGAAGGTTTGGATCTCAGCCCTGCACAACGTCTGTTTGGTAGGCGCACTAAAACTATCATGCCTACTACATACAGTAATCTACGACCGTCGGTTGAGGCAACAGCACTACAAGAAAACAAACGAGCGAAATGGGCAGAACGCACAGGACACCATAGGCGAGAGCTTCGTCCTCTGGCTGTTGGTGAACCAGTGCGCTTGCAACCAATTGCACCTCATCAGCGTGAGTGGAGACCAGCGACAATTACTAGACAGCTACCATACAGGACATACGAGGTCATAACACCTGAAGGACGAACCATGAGACGAAATCGACAACTGATCCGACCTACGCAAGCAAAGCCGGATGCAGATCTTTCTGACTGGCATAAACCCTCCACGACTCCAGATGAGGATGAAAGCCCGGACTACTTACCAGATGCACAGTGCCTATTCATTCCTCCTGCTATTCCTCCTGTTATTCCTCCTGCTATTCCTCCTGCTATTCACATACAGCAACCTACAGATACACATGAGTCAGATTCAAATACAACTACAGTGGACTACCCTCGAACAAGATCGGGACGATTATCAAAACCTGCTGTCAAGCTAGATTTGTAGTACTCTCCCTTCAAGACTCTGTTTGTGGGACTATCCTGTTAGACTATAAACTTAGACTATTAGGCGTAACAGTGGACTTCTCTTCTCTAACAACAAAAGGGAAGATGTTGCGTGATTAAGTTAATGTATCCTCTATGTGATATGTGGTCTGGGCCTAGGCTCCGGACAGGAAGCTCTTTGTTGTTGGACTTTAGGCACGATTATTATTTGACTTATAATAAACCTATGTAAGTATTAAAAGTTAACACGAAACAGCCACCAATGGCCGACAGATCCTTCTTCGTCGAAATTTAGGCCGAAATTACTAAACTTTCGCCATTTTTCTGTCAGCAAGTCCTTACTCTACCGATTCCCGGCCGCAACTAAGGAGAAGCGGCTAAATTAGCGCCAAGCGAATTGCTGTAGCCAATCACAGGCCTCCTACAGGACGCCAAACATGCATGGGGCAATTTAGATCCAATCACAAGCCTTCACGTGCCGAGTCTGCTGAACACAAAAGCTATTAATAGCACGTTGCAGCTCGCAGTGCTAAAATTAACTACCACGATCCAACTATAGCAAAAGATGCAGCGCGTATGTAAGTAAGTAGGAATTATTAGCGATTTCCAAAATCGCTACATGACTACAGACCTGAGTATTATAATATTATATTATTTTAAGCTGACTTTTCAGCACTGAAGCAACTCATCTCTGTTTTCCAACATGGTCCTGAATTGCTGACCAGGACACACTGCAGAATTCATAACAAATGGTACACAAACCAACCAAGAACTAATAAACTACAGGTACCAAAATCTGGAAGTATTACCAGTAATGATTTTCTTTACAAGGTGTTCAAAGACCAATACATTTGAAATTTGGCAGTTTGAAATTTGAAAGAAAGCACTGGAAAGAGCCATTTAGTTATACAAAAAATAGTATTAATTTTGTACAAATATTTTTAGTAAATTATACTCATTGTAACAAGATTTTATGATTTGTATCATATATTATAATAGTAAATAATAACATTATAATCATATAAATAGTAAATAACATCGCAGTAGGCTATATTATAACAGTTCATGTAATACAATGATGTAAACAGCAACAAAAATTATCATAATTTTGAAAAATGTTACTGGAGGAGATCTCATCTATGTTTTTAGCTAGAAAAAACCCAGTATCTGTACAAATATATAGAGTAAAATATACTCGTTGCAATATGATAGTATCATATACTATATTAATAAATACTAGCCTTATATATATTTTAGATCATATACTAAAAAAATCAAAAGATATAGTAATTTTAGGTGATTTTAACATGGATCTCTTGAAAATTAATAGCCACAAAGCCACTGCTGATCTCTACCATTGCCTAACCGCCCATCATCTATTGCCTCTCATAACCAGACCTACCAGGATCACTGACCATACATCTACATTACTAGATAACTTATTCACTAACATTTGGACCAAACTTATTTATTCTTCTATTCTCATCGAAGACATCTCTGATTTACCAATCATAGCATGGTTTGATTTTAGTCCTATTAAACCTCCTAACAAGCCTCAAACACTGACATTTAACCTAGTATCTGATGACCATAAAGCCAAATTTTTGCAATCCTTAGACTCTACGGACTGGTCTGATATCCGTGAAGCTTGTACGGAACTAGACACTGATAAGGCCTATGACCTATTTCTTAGCAATTATAAGAAGCTTTACGATGATTCTTTTCCAATTTCCACTAGGACTTATGCTCGCAACTCTATCCCAAAAAAGCCCTGGATGACTCGGGCACTGGTAAAATCTAGTAATAAGAAAGCGAAACTATATAAAAAATTCATAAAAAATCCAAATGAGGCCAACAAAAGGAAATTCATCCTATACAGAAACAAATTTAAGAAAGTTAAATTGCAAGCCGAAAAAGATTATTATGCATCCGAATTTTTAATCCATAGTAATAACCTTAAAAAAACCTGGGGTCTTCTGAGGAGTATACTGGATAGAGATACTAACAGAGAAACTGTAATTACTGCATTGAATGTAAATGGTGAACAAATTACTGACCCTCAGACTATAGCAACTAAATTCAATAATTTATTTACAGGCATTGCACAATCTCTTGTTAATAAAATACCTGCTGCAACTAACTCTTTTTTCTCCTACTTATCCCAACCCCTTCCACACTCTATAGCATTAATTCCTTCTACGCCTCGTGAAATAATTAACCTTGCGCATACCATTCGCACTACGCATAGTAAAGGAGTCGATGGAATTGACCCTGCCATAGCCCTATTAACATTGCCTAAAATTGCAATTCCGCTATCAGAGATTGTCAACTGCTCATTTACCACATTTCCTGATCCAATGGTAACTCTCTCCTGATCCAATGGTAACTCTCCTGATCCAATGGTAACTCGACCCGGACCACCACGGACTATTCTCATGGACAACCCTTCTAACGCAACGCAGCGCTCGTGAATAAGCTGGTGCCCTGCGCTTGGCTTTCGAGTGGCGCTTTAGAAATCTCGAGTTTACGATTACGATTACGATTACCACTGGAGTATTCCCCTCTGCATTGAAAACTGCCAAGGTCATACCCATTCATAAAAAGGGCCCGAGGGACAATGTCTCTAACTACAGACCGATTTCTGTACTCCCATTCTTTGCCAAAATATTTGAAAAATTAATGTATGCACGTTTAGATAGTTTTTTATCAAAAGAGAAAGTACTATTTCAGTCTCAGCATGGATTCCAACAGGGTCATTCTACCTACATGCCCCTTCTAAGCATACAAGACAAAATCTCTAATGCAATTGAAAATAACGAATACTCCCTTGGTATCTTCCTTGATGTAGCTAAAGCCTTTGATTCTGTAAATCATCATATTTTGATCAAAAAACTTTATAACTATGGAATTAGAGGGACACAATTACAATGGTTTGTTAGCTATCTTGAAAATCGTTTTCAACTGGTTTCTGTTAACAATTGCACTTCTGATCTACAACTCATTTCTCACGGTGTCCCTCAAGGATCTAATCTTGGACCTCTTTTATTTTTAATCTATATTAATGATTTACCTAATGTATCGCCTTCTATGTATTTTGTACTATTTGCTGATGATTCCAACTTATTTCATTCTGATAAATCTATTGATACCCTATTCGACACTGTTAATTCTGAGCTTCACCGAGTCGTTGATTGGTTTCGATCAAATAAACTTACTCTAAATTTGAATAAAACCAACTACATCCTCTTCAGATCCCATAAGAAAAAATATCCCAATGAACTTCCTATTCTACTTATTGAAGGGACTCCTATCACCCAAGTAACATCCACAAAATTTTTGGGCGTATACATTGACCAGCATCTAAATTGGAAGGAACACATCAATAATATCTCTAGCAAAATTGCTAAGACTGTTGGTGTGTTATTTCGCTCATCTAAACTGATACTATCCGGTCTATGCTATACTATTCTCTTATTTATCCTTATTTAACCTACTGTAATTTAATTTGGACGTCTACTTACAAATCTAATTTTATCAGACTAGTCACCCTTCAAAAATATGCAATCCGTTTTATAGCTAATATTCCTCGCCGAGCCCACACCGCTCTGTATTTCAAGGAATTTGGATTATTAAAGATCGATCAAATTAGGCACTTGCAAATAGGAGAGTTTATGTACCGTTATAACCATGGCCTTTTACCACTTGTATTTAATGATTTCTTTAACCTTACCTCTGATCGCCACTCTTATTCAACTAGAAAATTAACTGTTTATGACCTTCCCTACGCACATAATAATACTCGTCGATTCTCTATACAATATACTGGCTCCCAATGTTGGAACTCTCTCCCTACACATCTTCATTCCCTACCTAACACAAGATTATTTAAGCATAAACTTCGCCTTTATCTACTTAAAACACTTCCTGATATGTAATGGTTAAGGTTTTTGCTCAGTGGTTTCGCCAAGCCCTTAGTTAAGTCTTTAGTTAAGTCATTAGTTAAGAGTTGTTTTTCTCGTTATATACAGAAATGTCGATTGCTTAATTTGTTTTTCTCTCTTCCTCATCATTTTTTTTATTCCTACAATTGAATGTTCTGTCATGTTTTTTCTTTTATATTTTACATGAATTATGGGTGGCCCTATTAGCGGGATTTTACATCCCTTCTGGGTCTCCCCTTCTTCACCAAATTATGTTAATGTATTATTCAATGCCATAATAATTGTATTATGTTTGTTTGTTGTTTTGGTTGAGGAAAAAAAATTCTCTCTTCCTCATCATTTTTTTTATTCCTACAATTGAATGTTCTGTCATGTTTTTTCTTTTATGTTTTACATGAATTATGGGTGGCCCTATTAGCGGGATTTTACATCCCTTCTGGGTCTCCCCTTCTTCACCAAATTATGTTAATGTATTATTCAATGCCATAATTGTATTATGTTTGTTTGTTGTTTTGGTTGAGGAAAAAAATTCTCTCTTCCTCATCATTTTTTTATTCCTACAATTGAATGTTCTGTCATGTTTTTTCTTTTAGATTTTACATGAATTATGGGTGGCCCTATTAGCGGGATTTTACATCCCTTCTGGGTCTCCCCTTCTTCACCAAATTATGTTAATGTATTATTCAATGCCATAATTGTATTATGTTTGTTTGTTGTTTTGGTTGAGGAAAAAAAATAAATAAAAAATAAATATAACGGTAAATAATATCATGGTATAATTATTATAACACTTCTAGTAAAATAATCATGTAAACGGCAACTATAAACTATTATCATTCCGTCAAATTTTTCTGGGATGGAGGAAACGTCAATCCTGGGGAGAACATCCCCTTCAGAGACGTCTAGATTAAACACTGCGTACAAGTTGCAAAAAGAGGAAGACAAAGACAGAAACTACTGGACTGGATGTTGGCTGAAGGTTATGGGAAACTGAAAGAAGAGACTCAACACCGGGAGGAGTGGCGCCGTCGGAAGTTCGAACCTGCCGTGGGGCAAAGAACATGAAGAAGACAAGTTGCAAATCGGTCGAGTTGACGATCTTTCGATCGACTCAACTTTATTGACCGATTCGATCGACTGCAGGTTATACTTTAGAAGTTGCATTGTCTCTGTTTTTTAGGGAGTCAGAGCTATTATTTTTCTAATATTTTCACAAACACATAGGCCTACCTAACTATAGGCTATTAGGCCCTATTAGGTGTTTCATTCAAATTGCACAAATCAGAATCTTTCTAAAACTGGTGGTCCAGGTGCCCCTTTCGCAATCTTTTTATCACTTTTTCTCTTGGTCTCTCGCACTGGACTAGTGTGCAATGCGAGATGCAACTGGCCTATAAAAATCGACGAATAGAATGCAAAACTGTTTTATAGGCCTACTTACTGCGGAACTGTAACTGAAGATATCTGACAATGGCGTCGTGTTCATCCTGACTTGCTATCGCAGCTAAATGCGCTCCTGGCATGATTCCTCTGCATCTTGCAGTAGCATTCCCCCAGTTCATTTTTTCGGGAACGAACGTGAAGCATCTACCTGCTTCTGCCAAGTAATCGAATCTAAAAGGACACGCTGCGTAGGACGCATGCAAAATTAAATCAATTAAAATCAAATCATGTCAATTTATTGATCACAGTAATACAAAGCGTATTGTTCCCATTTAATCCGTAATATTCTTTAGTTTCAAAGTCTTTTATTGTCGATGATTAACTGATTACGCTTATCATTATTGTTTGGCACAGTTCATGAATCTCTAGTATCAATTATAGCCTACATAAAATATTTGGAAATTTACTGCAGGCAGTTAATCATAGACAACGCTGTCGACGAGCGGCAAAGTTGAAACTTTTCACTGCTTTTACTAGATCCCGAAAGTTAATCAGAAGTCGCCGGACTTCATGTCTCACTCTGTTTTCACCGTCCCGCATTCCTCTTTTTCTTTCACTTAGCATTATCTTGGCCAAATATGACCATACAATCATCTCATTGTGAAGCAGAATTTTTTCGCGACGCTTTATAACAGGCGGAAACAAACTCCGCAGGACATGGCATGACTTGCTGCAGACTGACGCAGGCAGCTTGTCATCAGCTTCGCGAACCATGTCCAAGATGTCGGGCGTATTGTCTGGCAGCCCGGCAAATCGTGTGCCATGCCTTCGGTATTGTCGCCGAGTTCTTTGCAATGGTTGGTGGTGACTCGGTATGGCCACGACAATGAATGAGCATCTCTCGGGATTTGGAAGCATTAAGGCGCAAGTTGTTATACGGGCAGCCAATATTGCTATGTGGTCCAGTTCTATTGAGACAGTTGCTCTCTTCGATGCACCGATGTTCAAATAGGTGTCGTCTGCATACTTGACGATCAGGTTTTGCTGATCGACTGGATGGAGGTCGGAGGCGTTCGCAACAAAACCTGATGGTCTGAACCCGGAAACCTGGACAACACTGTAATTGATGCTTGCTATCGCCCGCCCGACAACAGCCCGGCAAATCGTGTGCCATGCCTTCGGTATTTTAGGAAGCTCACGAGTAAATTATAGACCTCGTCTGGTACGTCTAAGCTGCAGAGCTTAGAGGCAAGCGTCAGATGACGGACGGTGTCAAAGGCCTTGCTGAAGTCCAGTGAAATGAGGGTTACATATGACTCCGTTGCAATTAGACTAGTTGCATGATGGTAAATGGAGACCAGCGCAGCTGTTGTTGATCCGGTGGACCTGAAGGCGAACTGGTCTCTAAGTAGGCCTAACTGGTCGTGCAAAGGATCTGTTCACTTATGGAGATCCATCTGGCCCAAGGGCGGATACAGAAATTTTCGAGGGGGGGGCAAAATTTAGGGAACAATTTTCGTCTTGGTCGCCGAAAAATCTGATGACCTTTTTAGTCGCTTGCCTCGACCTACAAACTTGGGTAAGAATCAATTGCAACAATTTTGGTAAAACGCATCGCTGTCATTTCCGAGCATATATATTGGGAGGGAATTTCAAAATACATCCATACTGTAGCGAACCAGGTTGCTACAAGCTACCTTACTTATTTACTTAAGTAAGGCCGCTATTTCTATTACGAATTCATGGGTGCTATGCTTAGCACTGATCGATGCGGTCATCGCTATATTTAGCTTCCCATGCATTTTTCAATGGAACTTTCCGCCACGTGCGATTTTTGATTGGTTAGACATCACGCGATGTTGTAGGCGCCAAGAAGCGCTCTCTTGCGGCAAATTAACGCGCAAACCTTTAGTCGGGCTGCAGAATTGAATCGAGTAAGACCTATGCTGGTGGAAATCGTGAATCGTGGTAAAATTGATGGTATTTTCGATTCTGGCAAGTTTCTCAGGTAGAAGACGAGGTTCTTCCGATGTCTTGTGAATCGATGTGTAATTACGAAGATTTCCGGCAACAATTAAATTAATAATACGCTTCCTACGGAGAAATTCTGGCATCGGCCGACGACTCAATAACTTTCTACAGGACGGAAAACGGTGGATCGGCTGTCCTAAAATATCAATGGGAACAGGGAAGTATAGGCAACCTAATCTATAGAGCTCGAACCTGAACTAAGTGTAATTAGATAAAACTTGTATCGCTATTTTGGTGCAAATATTAGTTGTGGTATATTCAGTCTGTGAACTGATCGGATAGGTGTGAAATAGTCAGTCTGTGAACTGATCTGATAAAACTTAAGCTAGTCAAGGGACATAGGCGTTTTAGGAGGGCCTTAATAGTGAATCTTTAATATTGATTCTATTTCATCGGCTGTGTAAATAATTGCTAATGAACGACAGACAGTCGCTTGATTAATTCTACAATAAATGAAACTTAAATAGAGAACTGTGAAGTGATTTTTGCTATCAAATTATAATGGACTCCGACGGGGATACGGACAGTGTCTTAGGAACAGGACAAGAGGAAGATGAGATGTGTCCGGGAGGAACACTTGAGTTAGGGACTACAGACAATACTGATGACTTAGACCCGGCAGTATTACAGAAGCAAATGACAACAATAGAGCAGTTTATGGAGCGCCAGAGTAGCATTTTAACCAGTCTAGCCGAAGAGCTAAATCTAGTTTCCATGCAGCAAGCCCAATTAAATTCCCGCCAGAAAGAATGTGAAATAATGGTGAGGACGGTAGCTGATGGTAAAGTGGGTGGTGGAGCTTGGGGAAATGTTGAGGATTCGAACCCAGATAAGTACCCATTTAGTGGGGCTGTCGTGAACTTAACAGCCACCGCTGACATATGTCCAATATCGGCTCATCCTGAGGAAGAAGGTAACCAGAGAAGCTCACACCCTAGGTTAGGATTCGAACCTGCTTCCATTGACACCAACACCCTTGACCTAGGACCCGGATTTCCTCAACCGCGCTTAAGGGGGCGCGCAACAGTAGAGCCCATTAATTTGGGGGTGGAAACGTTAGGACAGGCGGCGCCCCCGCGCGTCACAATACAAACAAACAAACAGAAGGACAAACTTTCAGAAATATAATATAGATATAGTGTTTTCAAGAAATTAAGTTGACATATCGCAACTTATTACATGAAGAATGGATTTAAAAGTGAAACACGAACTATAGGCAGGGTGGATCCAGAGGAGGCCCAAAAAGGCCAGGCCCTCCATTTAGAAATTTTTAATTTTTTACCAGCCATTCTGGACCGGAAAGTTGACGTGCCCCCACCCCCGTGAGTAGCTCCGTATGTCCGTCCTCCGCACCCATGAGAGGTTTGCAAACTATGACGAGGTATCTTTTTGGGGGAATTCTGAGGCAGATGACTAAAAAAAGGTCATCAGGATTTTCGGCGACCCGGACGAACTTGTTTTCCTGGACCAATACCCTAAATTTTGGCCACCACCATCGAAAATTTCTGTATCCGCCCTTGACTATTAATAGGCCTATAATTTCTAATGTTTCACTTTTTCACTTTGAGCTTTTAAAAAAAATAGAAATAAGTTTAAGTCTAATGCGGCCTTTGTTGCTGAAGATTGTAAACCACGTTTTCAACGCATAGGCGGAGACTTGTTCCGAACTTTGGGGGGACGGACGAGCGGCCGAAAAACGATTATTGAGGCGCGAAGCGCCGAGCAGGAAAAGGGGTTTGTGCCACCTTCCTAAATGTCGAATGTTAATGTAACGGAACAGGGCTGGGCAAAAGTATACCAGGAGCCGAATCACCAACCCTGTCGTCAAAGTATCGTAGTCCTGTCCGGGGGTAAGGCTTCAACTGGGGATTGAAGACTAGCCGACTAGGCTTAAACACGTTTATTGGCATACAACGACAAATAGGCAGACAATGACAAATAGGCGGACTCAACAGAACAGTTCCTGGTTGGGAAAGGGCCTCGATATGGACTGCAGCAACCCCTATAGCACACAGGGTCCTCCCTACTGTCGCAGTCAGCCGTCCTGGCACCACCCGTCAGTCGAGAAGGTAGTCGCTGACGTCCGTCGAAGTAGTGGACGTCAGTAGTCGACGTCAGTCAGTCAAGGGCAGAACCCCGGTCCAGAGGAAGGATCCGACGACACAACCGAAGCGTAGCTCCAGGTAGGCGTACAGGAGTCCCCACCACTCGTCGTCGCAGTCGGGGGCAGAACCCCTGTCCAGTGGGAGAAGCCGACCTCTAGACCGATGCCTTAAAGCTCAAGATCAATAGATATCGAGGACTTACTCTCCCACAGTCAGTCACCACTCGAGCCACGTTTTACCGCGAGTCAAGTGCCGGACAATTAGTCAGCTTCGTGGCCGTCCAAGAGTCGGTCGTCCGAACAGGCAGAGTCATGGCCTTATATACACTCTGGGAGCGGATGCATGCTAGGCAGTGGGCGTGGCGTAAGCTAGCGTATGCCAGTCGTATGCCGGAGCCAAGAGGGCGTGGCGTGGCGCGTATGCCGGGCGCATGCCAGGCCAATCAGTCGTATGCCAGGCGTATGCCAGCGGGCAAACCTGTCGTAGTCTGTGCCAAGTGGGCGTGGCGTATGCCAGCGTGTATGCCGGGCGTATGCCAGCGTGTATGCCGGGCGTATGCCAGCGTGTATGCCGGGCCAATCAGTCGTATGCTGAGTCAAAAGGGAAACCACGGCCAGGGACATTCTACCCAAAATCTCCACATTAATATTTTTCATGCTGAAAAATGGCATTTTAGGCTGTCATTTTTGCAAAATTGCGCTTGGTTTAGGACTTCAAAAGTGCCGTGCCCATTGTTGAAGTGTTTTGAATTTCCACAATACAATGGTAGCATTTCAGGCTGTCATTTTAACGAAGTCGCTCATAATTTCAGTGCTAATAGCCGTGGTCTAAGACTTCAAAGTGTCCCCCGTGTCGAACATTTTTTAATCTCCATACTACAATTATGGCATTTTAGGATGTCAGTTAAACTAAATTGCTGATCATTTGAGTGCTAATCATCCTAATTTCAGACTTCAGAGTTCCCCCTCATTATTTTATGTTTTTTAAATGTCTACACTGTAATGGAAACATTTGATAATGTGATCTCAAAAAAATCATAATTTCATTGCTGAATGACATGGCTTAGAAATTTAAGCTGTCATCTTAATAAAATTACTCAGTTTCCAATGCTGATAGTCAAGGTTTATTTCTTAAGAGTGTCGCATCCCAATTGTTTGGATTTCCACACTGTAATCGTAGCTTTTCCAACTGTCATCTTCACACAATTATTCATGATTTCAGTGCTCAGTGACATGGCTTAAGACTTCAATATTATGTCCTCTACTCCCCTCCCATTGTTTAAAATATTTTCAGTTTGCAAACTGTAATTATAGCATTTTAGGCTGTCATCCTAACACAATTGATCATTACGGGCAAAAAGTGGATAACACTGTAGAAATTTATAATGTTATTTCTCAAATATTTGGGGAAATATAAGCAGCTCCGTCCCCCCGCCACAAACTTTGGAGGGACCGTCCCCCGCTGCCCCTCCTCCCCCTAAGTCTCCGCCTATGTTTCACGTCAAGTTCAAGATTTCTTGTAGCTACAGTCATCAGTTCATTCACGTTTTAATCAGGAGGCTAAGCCGTGACTAATTTTTTACTTTTAATCAATTTCAAGGCAGAAAATGCCTGCTCACATCTGTATAACGTATAGGCCTACATGTGCAAACGATACGACAAACATAACATCGAGAAAAAGATTGCAAACGTTCACATTCACTTCCTGGAAGCAGCTGCCAATGTTATATTATATCACCAGCAGTTGGGATGACGTGAAGATTTAGCCTACTAAAGGCAGATAAAATTGTTAAAATTCAATCAAAATACAATGTTTGTTTAGTGCTAGATATAAACGCCACACTCCACGTGGTTCCGAAACCTGGACCATGAGAAAAGATGACATAAAAAATCGAAGCATTTGAAATGTGGACATCGAGAAGAATGGAGAAGATCAGCTGGACGGAACACAAAACAAACGATGAAGTTCTGAAAAGGATTGGAGAGGAAAGAGCAATGATGAAAACAATCAGAGAAAGACAAAAGAAATGGATAGGGCATACGCTAAGAGGAGACAACCTGGTAAAATTGGTGATAGAAGGAAAAATGGAGGGGAAAAGAACAAGAGGAAGAGCACGACAGATGATGTTGGACACGATGATGACGAGGATTGGATACCAAAGACTAAAGGAGAAGGCCCAGCGGAGGGAAGAGTCGCGACATTGGGCAGCCGAACCTGCCTAGCGGCAGAGAACCAGAAGAAGAAGTTATAAACGTCCAAATAAAATTATTTGCAATAGAACGTAATTAGGTCTAGGCCTACGTATTATTTCCTGCTGAAATTGTCAAATTATGCATATATTTTTTGTAAATTCCTCGATAGGTCGAGGGGCCATTCTTGGTGACCTGCGGGTCACGGGTTGGAAACCACTTGCCTAGACCTATACTGGCAGTTGTGATACCTAAGTAGGAATTGATGAGTAAGAATTAGTCAATTGAAATTGCACATACGAAATTGAACAAAACGATTATTGACACTTTTTGAGAGTGCAGGTACAATAGATCTACCTGAATTTGGGCAGCACTCTCGAGACGTGTGAATATCAGGGATATAGACCTACTTATACCAAATAAAACCAGCAATATTTAGTGTGCCGAATTTGAGTTCGCCAGTTGCACATTATTTTGGAGGCACCCTTGTGTTTGTATGTTTGTGAAAGGCATGGTTCGAGTTTTTCAACTCAATGCTTCCCTTGAATGTCATTAGTTTGCTTCCCAGCAGCGCGACTGCTCGCTAGATGAGAAAAATGGGTAGGTCTACACGACATTAGCACTTCAAATTTCTTGATTAGAATTGATACTAATTTACAAATGAATGATGTTTGCTGCGCACGTGCCCTTAAAACTTTTTGGTCGAGCACCTAGGCCTACCTATGCACTAAACATTAAAAAGTAAAGCTCCCGTGCTAAACGCAGGAGAGGACATGATATTTTTACTCAACAAATTAACCGAGAATGGATGGTTCTCAAGATCCAGAACAACGGACCTGTGCTTCGAATAACTTGCCATTACATTAGCTTTTTGTGGGCCCGTGTGCAGAGGTCCCGCATGGGCCCCTGTTTGATCTTGGAAGGCCAGTATCTTTAGTTGAGTTCCTGCGATCAAGATCACAAAAACTAATCACTGGCATTTGCTATTAAGCCTAACACAAGTATTATATTCCTACAACTCAAAGAATAAACATGAATGCTGCATGAGTGAGACAGAGAAAGTTAAGTGTTAAGTTTATAACTGCAGTGATTTTTCAGTCGAATTTAAAATCTGCCAATTTGCAGATTTATCCACTTATTATTAGAAGGCTCACTTAAAACAATGTCATGGCATCATAGAGTTTTTCTAGACTTTTGCTCAGCAAAATAGTCCATCACCTATCAATTCTGGTCAGTGATTTGCAATTTTCACACCAAAAACGATACGATCGTCAACTTTTCATAGTACCGGTACGGTACCTAGAAATAAGTTTAACAATATTCTCTGCAAGTGCAAAAATAGGTTCAAATACGTAGCCAGGAATTTTTGATGGGGGGTTTTATGGCCGGAAACCCTGTTTTTTGCTATTTTTTCTTACCTATATGGAAAAATAACCTTAAAAACCTTTTTCCGGAGCCAATGGGGGGTTTTAACCCCCGAAACTCTCCCTTGCCTACGCCACTGTTCCTCGGACACTGATTCACATGTGTTCAATTTAGTGCATCCCGTATTTTGGATGAGAGTTTAGAGGAATTGAGAGCTATATAGATCTATAGCCTACTTCGTTTATTGAAGAAAAACTAAGTTGACACACCGCAACTTATTACATGAAACAAACAAAAAAGTATTTTAAAGAAGTAAATAGGCTAAAATAACGAGTGTCCGCAGAATTCAGGCTGGAAGCATGCGAAAGATAGATTAATTTCTAGTTCCTAGAGTTAGCAGTGCGGGAATTGTAGAAAAATAAAGAGTTGGGTTGTGAAAGGTGAAGGAAGACTTAATTAATAATTATGTGACCTTAAGAAAGACTAGTGAGAGCTGAACTACCGGGGTACCTCAAACTCAAGAATTTATAGTCCTGGTTGAGGGAGATGTCAGGTCACTATACCGTTACCCTATTGAGCAAATGACCGGAATACACGAGCATGTCTGATTGTCTGTGATAAGTATGAGGTATCTGCGGCGCACCGTTTGGTTACAATACACAAACGTGACAGACGGACATTTACAATTATCACACATATCCTAGAAAGCATAAGAACGCCGTTACGCTACCATTATGCACAGAAAAGCGAATCAGCGAAATGAAAATCTTATGACGGTAAGATTCATAATTTTTTTTATCATGTTCTCAACTTGAAAATGTATTAGAGCTATTCTTTAGTATCGTTTACAACCTACACTAACACACTAACGTCATCTTACAATTTGACCGACTTGAGGCGAAAACAGAAGTTATAAGGAGTTTGGTACATGTATAGTTTGCCTGCCAACAGCACGGTGGTCGACAGGTGTCAGTAAAGTTATGATGTAATGCTAGTGTGCAAGTGAGTTCTCAAAAACTGCATCTGTGACTGTCACAAATTAATGTGCATTACTAGCTATAAGTTAAATTAATAATTTAACAATCTTCATGGGCCCCTGGAGGTCGTGGGCCCGTGTGCTTTGCACACATTGCACACATGATAGCTACGCCACTGTTTTTTTCTTTGGTAACAAAGGCACGTGTTGGAAAAACACTTGTCCAGGGTCGTCACAAAGAGCAGCACAAACGGATAAACAGTGATGAAACACCGAGCAACGGACTGCCAGTCATTCATTGAACACATTAAGTCCGAAATGGGGTCTATTCGTCGTTGTGACCATGTAGGCCTACATTGTCGTTACATCAGAGTAGGCCTAACAGGGCTCAATGTTGCATAAGGTGAGAACAATTAATAAACAAGTTGCATTCAAAAGATACCTGTCTTTCTTTGCTCATGTCTAGACCAATTTTGTTGTTGAATCCCGATTTGTCGAATTTCGTCAATCCCCGACTTCAACTGTTGCATCAGCTGCATCATTTGAGTTTCACTGCGTACTGAAGTTTGCTGTTGGTTCGTCAATAGTCGACTAATAGACCTCATCTCGGACTTAGTGTGTTCAATTTCCGATTTCATCTCCTGTATGACCGGCAGTCCGTTGCTTGGTGATACTCGCTGGGGGTTCATCAGCAGTTGA
Organism: Lumbricus terrestris; assembly: GCA_949752735.1. Lineage (NCBI taxonomy): Eukaryota > Metazoa > Annelida > Clitellata > Crassiclitellata > Lumbricidae > Lumbricus > Lumbricus terrestris. The sequence continues at coordinate 15,357,799 of OX457043.1, read as the reverse complement.
CGAATTGATTCCATCTCAGACTTCATATTTTCACACTGTCCATCCTCATTTGTAACATCGTTTCTGTTTGAAATGGTCGACTGGCAATTGGCAACTATTAGTGCAAAGTTCATCAACAGTAAAATTTTGACGTCCATAGTGTCTGCCGATGCTTGAAAAGCTGACGTTTTGATCCACGTTAGCATTTTCTCAAACCAATGTCATCTGAATCTAGCGAACATGCATAGACGGTCGCTGTTTTAAATGACACACTACAAGCTTCAAAATTGAGGAAGTGAAAAACACATGTAATGCTGAGCGATAAATTATCTATTATCAACACATTCTATTGGACCACCCATCTTGCCTCAAGTTTTCATCAGATGAGATTTTACAATTTTCTGGTGATATTTCCTGTTTCAATTAGGGCATATAAATTATAGCTAGGCCTATGTGTGCATGTATTTATGTACGATATTGTATGTGCGTAGACCTATGTCTTATGTGTATGAGCCTAACAGGGTCTATGTCTGAATGAAATTATATCAGGGTAGCAAAAATGCTAGGATTGTAAAAAGAAACTCGTGGTGCAGGAATTTTAGCTTTTTAAGGAAAAATACTGGGCCTGTGGGAGGTTGAAATTTCAAATCAGTCATCACAAAAGTAAACCAGAACCGTTTGATAAAAACGATTCTCAGGTCAAATAGCGGATCCAATCTTCGTGCGGAATGCCTTCACGAAGAAGAATCTTGTGAATGTGACGCCGGTGTTACGGGTATTCTACTCTCCCCCCTAAAGCAATCTTGAGGATGGAATTCACCGGGTATAGAGTATACCTATCGATGGGATGAACCATTCTATCCCAATTATTGAGAAATCCGTATAATTGATAGCTTTATGATGCAATCAAGAATTAAAGTGACCTAGTGTTTTTATTGTCTCAAGCAATGTTCAGAACAAGACAACTGGAATTTCGTTAGTGACTCTAAGTACCGGTATTCTCAAGAGTTTTAATTTTTCTAAGTGCTCGGATATCAAAGCAAACAAAATTATCTATCAGGAATAAAACATTCCTCTTAGTGTCATTGTTCAGAGCAAAGCAAATGGAAGTTAATTTGCAGAAATAAACACACGCGGAATTTGGCTTTCTCAAATTCTCATCATCTGGGATACGATTATTAGGGGAATATTCTGTTTCGTGACACCGATAATTATAGAGAACTTATCTCTCTAGTGGTTTTAACTAACATTCTGGCTCCATAGACCTAAACTTCAACCCATCATTAAACAGGAATATATCCGGAACAATTAATATTATAGTAGCCTACTTGTAGGCCTAACTTGTAGAGCTGTGTCACAACGCGAAATATTTTACTGAATATTTACTTTTGAAACTTCCGGATCAATAGGCAGAGCTGTCACGAGTCCCTGATCTAATAGATTGAAATGATAAAGTGCAGACACGACTTACGATATAGACATAGTAGCCTCTTTTTATACAGATCTGCAATAATTATGAATTTTTCAGCTGTTCATTCGAAGTTTAAACTGATTGTAGTTAAGGGTTAGTAATATTACATTTAAAATGGCATGATTCATAAAACCTCATAATTATGGCCTACTAGCTGGGGTACCCGGCGTTGCCCGGGAAATTTAGGATTCGACCCGCTCCAGGTCACAACCCCACCACACTCCACCCCAGCCCCAACCACACCCCAACCCCCACTCCACAACACATCGTGAAATATTCCCTCCCACCCCCCTCCCTCACCTCCAATTCCCACCCACCCCGCACCCCACTCTCCACCCCACATTCCACCGCACTCCGACCTCCACCGGTACGTCACCCGTGAAATTTGGGCTTTCGGGAAAATTTTCTCCCCTACCCCCACGCCACCTCAACCCACCCTGCCCCACCCGGCCTCTGTGGGCCGAGGTGTGCTCCCCTCCAACCCCACCTCCACCATCCCCACCCACCCACCCCACCTCACTCCGACTCGCGACAGGGAATTCGAACTGTTACCGAAACAGGTTTTTCACTTTCGAGATCGCAGATCATCTTTCATCTCCAACATAAAAAACAAGGATTATTTGCTACAATTATTGCGTAACCGGATCAGAAGAGGAATCCAATTTTATTAGCCATCCGACAATTCTTCAGAAGCGGGATCACGAAACGTAGACGCGGAATCTCTTGTTCGCCGTCTACGACCTTTGAATGGAAGCAGGTCGTCGAGGTGTCATGGGGCAGACGAAACCATTTCCGGATGGACTGTCTCACCATGCGGTAGTAGGGTCTACTGTTCAAGAGCAGCTCCCGAGCACTAAGCCGAGCTACATCTTCGGTGGCAAATAGCAGCGCAAGCTGTACAAGTGCTGCTGTGGTTTCTGGAAGGGACATGAAGAGACTTTGGGCGAAACCGCTGCACATGTCCGCTTAATGCGGTCTTGGACTCAGGTAACATGAGGGAGTCTCCACGTCAACAATTGGGTCTGTGATGGATCCGATCTGCTGAGTGGTTGAGACTATTTTGGAGGCGGTCCTTGTACGGGGAAATCTACTTATACTCTGACTTGTCGTTCAAGTAGTTGTCATCATTCGCGATTAAGATATAGACAGTCACAATAGTTCTTGATTATATTACACACAAGTAGATTAGCATATTGCATAAACGCTGCACTACCTGCTCAAATTATTGTTACAGCAAGAAGTTATCCTGTGGCTTAATGACCACTTATGCATCGCAATCACCTGAAACGTTCATTGTCAGAACTTTTCGCAATGCAACCAAATAGGCCCTAAAAGTTAAAGTAGGCCTATTAACCCATATGTGGCTAGCGTCAGTTTAAACTGACACACAGAAAGTGGCGGTTTCTTGGCTAATAAGTTAGTAATAGTAATAGTAATAGTAATTGAATATTTATATAAGTTGCATTTTCTGTTCTAAACCATTTTTATTTGCTATTCTAAGACATGTGTGATTATCTATGTGGATTTATTTCAGTTGTTTTGAGCTGGAGTACTTAGCAAAAAAATATTTTTCGTGATAAATCGAAATATTTAAATATGCATTGTTCAAAAAAGAAAAAATAATTAATGTCAACTCATATTTTAATAATATTGTAATGCAAAACTTCCCCACAGGCATTCTAAAGGTAGTTATGATGTCTATTTTAAAAAAGAATTTCAATACTGAAAAATATAATAATTTTTATATCGTCAGTTTAAACTGACGCTAGCCACATAAGGGTACGTGGTTTTCCCAGGTCATGTCCACTATGTCCTCCATTGTGGGTTTCCAGCCGTGTTTGCCTAAACATACTTTTATGTCAGATTGTGAAATCGACACAAATGACTAAACAAAAGTCATCAGATTTTTTGGCGACCAAGACGAAAAATTTCGCAGTCCCAAGACAAAAAAATTTGGCGCCCCCCCCTTCGAAAATTTCTGTATCCGCCCTTGAACAGAACAACATTTAGGCTAGATAGCTTATCGCTAGCTTATCGCTATCATAGCTCTTTAAAGATTCCCATGTCAGTTTATAATAACTGTAATAAAACTGACAAAATAATAGTCATTTTTATGTCTGTGTAAATATTTATTTAATGCTTGATAACGTTAAATCAACGTATCCACAGATCAGATTTCAGCGCTATCATAAGTTTTCCTTGACCTCCGCGTCGTCCGCGATATTGTTTCTACATTCAGAATTGCATTTGAATTTTGAACTGTTACTGCTGGCATGAATTTGGAAGAACTGAGGGACTTGTCTGCGAACAAGGAACAATGGAGAATGTGTGTCAGGATGATCGCTAGAGCTCTACGAGCTGACAGCACAAGGTGACTGCACTGAAAACGAACAGCCATTAGTTTATTAAATTACATGTAGGTCTATATCTATATAGGCCTACTAGACGGCGTAGACGCTGCTGTGAGACTAAGAATAGGTATAGGGAAAGAAAACCCAGCCAGCCTATATAGCGCTTGTTAATTAAACTCACTGGTTGTACTCTGCCAGTGCCTGTCCCAAGCCTGGATAAAGGAGGAGGACGTCGCTAATGGTCTTTGTTGCCACACAGTGACGTTAAACTGCAAATGCCGCCGCCGCTTGTTAATTAAATCACCGGGAATTCTGGGATATCATGGTAGACAGCAATGCTGCCGCGGCGAACGCATGCACGAGGGTCATCGACGCAGCCTATGTAATTGAAAGGTGCCATATTCATCCAGTTGATTTTGATAAATTAGTTCGATAAAAATGCCAATATACAGATTTAAAAGATAGAAAGCGTGCTCTTTATTGTAACGGCTGCAATCGGCATTTTGGCACACACGTATGTTCATCTATATCTATAGAGGAGAACGGGGTATGTGAGTAGGCTAGCCTGTGCACGTGTTTGTCCAGAAAGCACGCCAAGTTTTGCAGCTAAAGACCTGAAACCTTGCACATAGACAGAGAACCCCTAGGACCACCCATTGGAGGCTTGGCGAATCCCCATCACCATGGGGGGAAAGCGAAAAGCCAAATTTGGATATTATCAGTTTTGCAGCTATAGGGCCTAAACCTGAAACCAAACAGCCAGACAAAGTGCAACCAGGACCACCCTGCTCCTGAGGGCTTGGTGGGGGCGTTAGGTGGGTGGAGGGGTTGGGTGGTGAGGCTGGGTGGGGAGGGTCAACCGGGATTTGCCGGGTGATCCAAAAATTGCAATGCAATGCTGATTATTGTGATGGAACCTATTCACCTCAAAGGGCCACCACTGCCACTAGGACCACCCCGCCCCTCAGGGGCGGATACAGAAATTTTTGCCCTTCCCACACCACCCCAACTAGCTATATAATAAACCAAGGCTGCATCAGAGCTAGAAATTTCCTCACTGGTTGCACTCTGCCAGTGCCAGTCCCAAGCTTGGATAAAGGAGGAGGGCAACACTAATTATCATTATTATGACGGTGTCGTTAAACAGCAACAAGCCACATTAGGGCTAGTGCAGAGTGCAGACCCGGATGCTGTGATTACTTTCCAAAGGCCCTGCTCTGACAATCCGATGGTCCACACGCAAAGATGTATAGCTGCTTATAGATCAGCTTGTTCATTACCAGATTATCACTGGAAAGGAATCACTAAATTTGTAGGATTTTTTTTAATTAGCACCAAATGAAAGCAACTCTGGGACACAGGCAGAACAATTTATTTTTAAAACCAAATGGAACCTTAGGGCAGAAATTCAAGAGTTGTAGACTTGTGTATTAGCTTGCATGACAGTAACGTCTAAGTGGACACGGTTAGGGCTTTTAAGAGGAAGCTAGGGAAAGCGGGTTACTAAACATTCCAGGTGAATTTTCGATGGTTCAAGCACTCTTAGCACAGGCTACAGTCTTCTGAACCACTTAAAACTCAGTGATGTTGAATTGAATGTTTATGTTTATTATAAATATTTTTACACTTTAATTCGTATCGTCATTACATAACAAGCAATTATTGAGTACAAACGGAGCCCGACAAAGACAGCAGCTTAAAGAGGGTTGGCCCTTTGATTGCCAAGTAGGCAACTGCTTACATTGACAGGCCTCAATTGCTTAGATTTAAGTAAACAAATTTTTTTAATTAAACAGAGAATGATTGTATTTTAACCAAACTAACTCCTAAGTTTGATACGAGTCCACAATTCAGAATATATGTCAGATAAGATTAAACAATTCAGAATATAGACCAACTAACAGGATTGCAAGGGTGAAACATAATAGAAGACAATGTTATTACCACTGAATATAAAATAATAACTACTAACAAAAGGATTTTCATGAACAACAGTAATGGTATTACATGTCATAGCAATGCATTCGACAGTAACATTATAAATTACCCGTAACTGTTACCCTGCTGTAATGACAAAAATAACAGTAGCAATCGCATTAATAGAAACTGTAACGTAAATAAAATGCTGGGAGTAGGCTACCTCAATTTAATGTCATGCGCGGTTATGAAAAGCTACACCGATGAATTGTTTGTTTGCTTGTTTTTTTTATGTGCACTTGTTATAGCGCCCCTTCAAGCTTGTGTGCATTCAAAAAGAGCTATATTATGTCAAACAATTTTTTTCCGAAGGCAACAGTCTCTGTTGTCATAGGGCATAGGCCTTCGTGAAATCTGGATCCATCCATCCATCTGTGCGTTCACACGTTTATTTCACAGATTGCACAGTAAAGCATGTCACAGTCATCGTCATTCCATGTGTTGCTCCGTCCTGTCGCAATATGGGCGCAGTTTTCCTTCGATTGGTAGCAGTCGGGGTTTTCTAAATTCCAGTTGGTATAGTTGAAAGGTATTTCGATTCCTCGCAGTGGTTTCCAAACGTATTGATCACCACAGCGACTGGCGTTCCTCGTCTGTCCACCAATCCAGATCAAACTCCCAGCAGGAGGAAATGTCGTACTGATACAGCTACTGTTGTGCACTAAAATCGTCAAAATTAGTACTCAATATTATGATAGAATAACTAGGTCGTGCGGTTATAATATTATTACAATTATTTCTTCTCTTTTATATTTGAATTTAGACCATAAAATCTTTTCGTTCTCTCGCTGTCTCTTCCTGTTTTTCTCTCCCTCTATCTGAATGTCTGGCTATATCTGTCACGGCTTTTGTCTCTGTCTCTGTATGTATCTCTCTGTCTTTCTGATTTTGTCTCTGTCTGTCTGTCTGTATGTATGTCTGTCTGTCTCAGACTGTCTGTCTGTCTCTCTCTCTGAGTTTCTGGGGTCAATACACTGATTTATTGATTGATTGATTATCTATATCTATTTAACTTGCTCAGATCATTCTTGCATGTAATTATCTTGAACATCTATTCCATCTAGGGAATACCGGTACGTCTTAATTCAATTAGGCTGTAGCATAACAAGCAGTTTATTATAGGCCATATAATATTATGGCTTTTTACTCGGCTTTGCCCGGGATAATTTCTCACTAATAATAGTAATAAAACAGAGGATCGTAACCTTTTTCCGCGCACGACACATCTAAACTTACAACCACATTTGGCGACACACCATGCAATCGCTATAATTAGCCTATGTCAATATGCCTATCGTGAAAATGAAAATATGTCAAAGTTAAACTAGCTTACGTGTTATTCATTTTTATATTGTTAAAAATTTATATGGCAAAAAACTCATTTCTTCATGACAATTTTTCCATTATTTTCAAGTGTTACACCATTAGATTAAAGTTTAGTTGTCGTGTTTGCTAAAGGGTTATAGGCCTACAGTAGACCATTGATACTGCGTACGTATTATTCCAAATATTCCTATTTACCGTTGAATTGTGATTGAAGATATCTGCCAATGGCGTTGTTTTCTTTTTGGCTTGTAATCGCAGCCAGATGTACTCCCGGCATCATTTGTCGGCATATTTCAGTTGCATTATCCCAGGTCATTCTCTCAACAATGACTCTGTAGCAGCTTTCGACTTCCTGTAGGTAATCGAATCCAGGAGGACAACCTTCACAAGAGACATTTGAAATGCAAAAAATTTGGATACAGTACTGTTGTCTAATCAATTGATAACCTGGATCATAATATTTCAAATATCATTCGATCGGATGAAGGCCGAGGCAGAGGATAGAAAACGACGGTGGAGGAAAACTTGTCTATGAAGCGACCCTCGGACCGAAGGAGTTTGAAGACAAGGCAGTCAATATATTGCTTGATCAGTGATATTAATAGATTTAATAGATGAACACTGACTTTTTCTATGCAATGCCATTCTATGATTGGGTAGATGTAGGCCTAATAGCTAATAGGTTCCAAGTGTTACGAGATTATCCTACACTTTAAGATTTAACTATTATCTAGAAACCCACTTGGCCTGTCATGTTTGTTGACTTTAATATGGGAAATAAATATGATCATGACAGCAATTCGTGACTAAGTCAACTGGCTTTCGGGCACACTCAGATTTGTCAAGTGGACCTACCTAAGTAAACACGGTCAATGCAATTGAATTATTCGCTTTCGGCAATTGGCTGGCAGATCTCCATGCAACATTCAGCTCGAAGCCAGAGAGCGTTTTGCAAAAGCTACCGGTATCTCACGGGTCTTTCATAGGAAAATTGGTGACAACTTTCGGCACTGAATCTCTCACACTTCAGCCACAGGGCTCAAGCAAAGGAAAGGAACTCAACGTTTTGGATTCCGTCTTGCATTTGCATCTATTAGGCCTACAAGTACCCTAAAGTGTAGTGCGGACCGAGACATTTTGAGGTTATTCGAATCTTCTCAAAATGCGTAGAAACTACAAGCAGCTCCTTTCTGCTAAAATATCAGGCACATATAATGACATTTATGCTGGACGGATTCAAATGTAGGCCTAGCGGTGCTTATGGTGACAGACTACGGGAGTTTTTGCAGAGAGCATAATTATAGTTTCGAATCAGTGGCACAGGAAATATCGTGGAAGCCGAAAGTACATGTAGCCCTATTATATTAGTGTATACACGAGAACAAACACTGGGCTCGAGGTGCAGTGCGACAGCGTGACACATGCATATTTCCATAGGCTGAAGCATAGATGTAAAAAACGACGAAAATACAATTTAAAAAACGGAACAAAATGACGTAGGACATTTTCCCCCCAGTCTATGATATCCTTACCTAGAAATGATGCACAAAATGTAACAATAGGGTGTCCGGACAATTCGTCGCCGGACAATTCGGAGGCGGACAATTCGAACCCGGACAATTCGGACCCGGACAATTCGGGCCAATATAATTCGGACTCCCGTTCCCTGTAAGCTGCGCGCGTGCGCGCGCGCGCAGCTGCTTTAATCGTCCAGCGCACAACGTTTTTTGTCAGCGCAGATAATTTCATTGGTTCATTCTTGGTATTGTAGGCTATACTTGATAATGTAACTGCTAGGACACCGATTTCGTATTGCTACAAAGTACGAAGACCCAGTTCTTAACAGGTGGCAATGGTTGAATGCTTGAATTAACGACATGATTATTTGGCATTCGTTGAGCTTGTGTACAAATCCAGCCATTGACAGTTGACACCCCCCACCCCCAGTAGCTCTCTGTTTACATCTGTTTCACACTATGTATATATAAATATGTATATACGTGTCACTGGGTGAATGTCCTGTGAAACTCAGCCTATGATCATTCAGGCATTGGTGTAATTAAGTATCTTGGGCTCAGCCAAACTCTAAATCGCATTCTCCGACCCCTCTTCTGTTACAGTAGATTTGCCTGGCTGTGTTAGGATGCGTATAATCTATGCTCCTAGCTGATCCTTATCAGTAGCTCGAGGGATTAATTACCAACTCTGAATCTCATTCACCAATGTGGCAATGCCTCCTCTGTAGGTTTGCTGGACCGCAGAATCTGCACCCCTCTCTGTCCTCCTCACCATCATCATCATCATCATCATCATCATCATCATCATCATCATCATCATCATCATCATCATCATCATCATCATCATCATCATCATCATCATCATCATCATCATCATGCATCATGAGCCTCGTAGGTGTCCAGTGTAAGCTTCGTCTTCTCTTCCCATTCGAACTTGTTCTGCGTATTATATATATATAGGCATGTCCTGGAAAGATCATATTTCTCATTGCTGGCCCAGTTTCCTAACAGTCAGCAAGAAATGTCATTGTCTAAGCCATCTACATGTAGGCGGGGGGGGGAAAATCATGAATATGAAGATGGTAAACGTACGCTGAGGAAAAGAGCTGCCTGTAGGCTACATTCATAGCCTTGAAACAACTAAATCGACTTGAAGTGAATCCCTTGGACATCTTGATGCAGATTTTATTTATCTGACGAGTGAAGGTGGACAAACATTTGACCTGGATACAATTAGGCCTATCGGAAAAACAACAAAATCGGAAGAGAAAAATTATAAGGTCTACAAAACAGGCGATACGTTTATTTGACCTTGTTTGAAAGAGGAGAGAATCCGAGAGAGGACTTGAACTAAAAAAGGCTAGTCTACTTTGCACTTGTAACTAATTAGAACATTTTTAATTTATAACTTAATTAAAAGTTTTCTTGCATTTTTCTAAACAATTTTTCAATTTATCAATTGTCTACTTTTCGAATCATTGCAAACTTCATATGACAAGTCATTGCATACTTATAGACACTTATTTCAGAAATTAAAACTGTTGGCTATAGCCTATTGTTTATGATTAGCCTACCATTTTCTGGAACCTGTAGGCTTATCTATAAATATTTGAAATTTGATTGTTTGTAAATAAAGCTTTAACGGTAGCCTATCATCGGTCCACGTGTTTTTATTCGATAATAAAATACCTTATATTATGCCATGACAAAAATTAGATTTAATGAGTTACAGTTGAAAATAAAGTCCTGATCAAATTTTTTTGTTCGGATCATTTTTTAGCTTGCTCAGTGCAATCTGCTCCGCGCGCAGCGACCTTCTGGCCTTAGAGGGAACGTTGAATTATTTTTCGGAGTGCATATAAAAATCATGAACTTCTAAAAGGCAGGATTTGTAGGGTTTCAGATTATTAGTTTAAACGTTACTATGAATTATTTTACTGCTACTTAAGTTCGTAGGCCTAACGTTGAGAAATTTTTGAGCTAAGTGATCTCTAACTTTATATGTGTGTTCACAGATGTAAAAAACGATGAAAATAAAATAAAAAACGGAAAAAACATCGTTCTTTCGAAAAAATAAAAAGCGACAAAAACCCATAAAAAACGGAAACGGAAAATAATTTGCCTTTGTTACACCTGAAACTTCATTTTAAGCTTAAAACCTTGCTTATGCAATTTTATCTTAATCAATAACACTTGTAACTTTATTATTAGGCGAAAATTAATGGTTATAAGTAACATTAATCTACCACAGTTATTTTTTCTTATAACTTTGGTTTGGTAAGAAATTCAGAAAAATTAAAGGTGATGAAATCTTTTCAAATTTAAATTGTAAATATAAATCCACATAAGTTCATGCTGATCGACATAACGCAATCAAAATCTAATCAGAAGCAAAGACCATAGATGTGTACTAAATTATATATTTTACATTAAGTAGGCTACTTAAAATTGTTACTTATAAATATTAATTATAGGTCCAAGAATTTTATATCAAAATAACTCTTACAGATTTCATTTCTTGTAGGGATCTATTGCATATTATGTCTCAAATGATGACTTAAACAATTACATAATGACACTATAGTTAGCTGAATCCTTGACAGTACGGTGAAAACGTATGGAATATCACACAAAAAAGGAAATTAAGGAAAATAATAATAGACAGTAAATAAATAAATAAAGCAACCTAGAAAATAAAAAAATGATAAAAAACGATGCGAAAAATAAAAAAAACAAAAAACGACTTTTTTGGGAGAGAATAAAAAACGGGAAAAAGTTTTTTTTTACAATAATGGTCTGGTTTAACATTATTAGTGATGTTACTTTCAATAAAAAAAATGTAGCCTAATCATTCGCTGATTGTCTTCGATGATCTGGCAGTACCTGGTAGTGTTAGGGCGTCTGCTTTAAGCTAGATTTACACCGCTCCTATCTTTAAACCAGATTTTTACCGGTCCCAGTAATATTATGAGATCAGATTAATACTAATTTATTTATGAGAATAGATTTATGTCGATTCATATAAATATTATGAGAACAGATATAACCTATAGTATTACATTGAAGCCATTTTGGACTTACTTGGATCTATTGTCACTACATGGCTTAGCACCGGACTACCTCAAATCCTACTGCGTGCAGATGGCTTCGTCAGGTGCTGGTCTTACGCTGAGATCCAGTGTGAAAGGAGATCTGTATGTGCGAAGGACGAGTACACGCTTCGGGGAGCGCGCTTTTTCAACTGCTGGCCCCCGCTGCTGGAACAGTCTGCCTACCACAGTTCGTTCTGCCAACTCAGTTGATGTTTTCATGTTTTCTAAGGCGTACCTTTGACTGAATATTATGTTTGTGTTTGTGTTTGTAGAGGCGCCTTTATAACGGCATGTGCTGTGTTACGGCGCCATAGAAATTGTCGTCATTATTATTATTACTATTGTCAAAAATAAATTAAAATAATTATGAAAGATTCAAAAGGTCAAAACGCAGCATTCTCTTTCTTCCAAAACAATTTCAAAGTGAGTGGGCTGACGTAGATCACAAAATGGATTGGCAGACATACGTATTGACACAGAGACAGACAAACGGGCAAAGAGACGTACGAATAAACAGACATACACGCAGACTGATAGATAGGCCTAGTGGGGTGCTAAGTTGATCTAGAATTTATTTTGATGTCCAGTTACTATGTAGGTCTATTTGGGTGATGCATGGAGATTGGTATAAAAATCTGAGTTCCATCACTAATTTTGACTGCTAGGCATTGCCTTCTCCGAATTGTCCGGTCCGAATTGTCCGGGTCCGAATTGTCCTCGCCAGAATTTTCTCCGAATTGTCCATCTCTGAATTGTCCGCTCCGAATTTTTCGCTCCGAATTGTCTGGTTCTGAATTGTTCTCTCCGAATTGTCCGGCGACGAATTGTCCGTGAACCAATAATAGGTCTAAGTTAAGCGAATAGCTATACATTGCACATTAGTTTAACATTGCAAGAATATGCTATGCTAATTGAAGGTTGAATATGCATATTATAAAACATTTAAAGGCATTAATTGTAGAACGACACGAACAACTCATTGTGTAAAGTATATCATAAATGTAAAAATTTATAAGTCCAAAGTTTGTGAAATCTAGATAAAAGTTTAATGCCTAACGTACGTTAACAAACCTTCTTCGTAGCCAAAAACTGCAGTAGGCTACACTAGGCCTAACAAGTAGGCCTACTTAATGTATGATTGTGGTTTGGTGTCAGGTCGGGAGCGCCTCTGAGGAGTTCTCTTGAAGTGGCGCTATATAAATGTATGATTACAATTACAATTACAATTATACGATTCCCATTCGTTCATTTCTATAATAAATTGAATCTAAGTGTGAATTGAAACGACGCTAATAAGTCTACGAAGCTGAGACGTAGCCTAGCTGACGTTAACAAACCTTTGTTGTAGGTCACTAAACAAATAGACTGTATAGTAGGGTGGTCCTTATTTTTAAAAGTTTGATTTTATAACGGGGTACCCTCTAAGTTGGTTTCTATTTATGAGAAAAAATTTGAGAAAAATTTTGGACAGAATCTGAGGACATTTCGGGGTCGCTACCAGAGGTTAAAGTTCAAGGTTAGAATTAATTTGGGCTTTGTGGTCCACTATGCGTAATTTCCATTAATATGCTTTCCCACCATGTTAATCGCTCCGATAGAATTTGATAGACAACTACTCACATATTTATTAACATCTGCGACATCATAATTGCCACCTACTTACTTATTTTATTGACATTTTTCTATAATGCATTACTAGCCATTGCATCTTTTGGCGGCAATTTCGCTTCATTTTGGTTTTTTCGTGTATATTGCATAATTTTGCTGTTGACAAAGAGAACACAAAGTTGGCAATAGGCCTAAGTTTTGACAATGCCACGGCGAAAGTGAGTAGCAGAAATGCAACACTTGTAGGCCTACTTTCTTTCGCACTACAATGTCTTGGCAATGATCCCGCAGAGTTCAAACTCAATTGCTTTTCAATCCTTAAGCAGTGAATAAATAATCGGCAAAAATTTATGAAAACTTGAAAGCTGAATGCCAACCAGGAGTTCCCCTAATAATTCATTGGGATGGAAAGTTGTTGGAAGACATCTGCAGACTGCAGTAAAGAAATAGTAGACCGTCTTCATGTCCTCGTTTCTAGAGTGGGTGTTGACCAGATCCTCGGTTTACAGAAGTTATCATCGGGACAAGAAAATTTTCAGTGTCTGCAGTGTATGAAGCGGTTGTGACTTGGAGCATTACTGATCAAATCAAATCTAGACTATGTGTTTCAACACCACATCAGTGAACAGTGGACTTAGATAATGGTGCCTGCATCCTGTTGGAACAAAAGCTGGACAAGGATTTGTTGTAAAGTGCATGTCGCTATCACATAGGCCTAAATTAAGTTGGAGGCAGTGGTTATGTTTTCTCTTGGTTCACCGAAGGGTAAGGGCATAATGATTTTTCAGCTGGGCTGCACAGAGCGAGGTTGATGGACAAGAGTATTTACAGTGTTAAGAGATGGATGTTCAAGAAATAATTCAAGTCAACAAGAAGAGAATAAAGGGCATAGCTGACATCTGCCTGCTATACGTCAAAGTCTGGTTTCAAGCACCGTATGCACCATCTATACTCCTCGACTTGACCTGTAGAGTGTAGATCTTTAAGGACATTGACAAAATACAGGGAATTAAATAGCGCACTTGCAGACGTTGCAATGAAGAAATGTTTGAGTTTCCTTTGGTATCTTTCAGAGGAATTGGTGGCTTTTGCGTTCTTTGATTTATGGGGCTTTCATTTATACCAAGCGCCAAATGGTTACTACTCCGGACAAAACTTGGATCGAACATCCACTACAAACCCTTGAAACCTGCTGTAATAAGCTCAATGCAACTGGAAAATTTGGTCATGGAAAACACGAGATTTTTCAAGTTTTCTCCAACAAGACGTTGATATTCATGGTCAAACGACGAGAACTTCAAGCTAGATTAGGCTTCTGTGAGCTCAGTGAAAGTTGTGAATGGCATTACAAAGCGTGGAGTGGCACTCATGAACAAGTATAACAAGCTTCAAACAAATAATGATCAGATGCAGAGTCTGCTATATTGGGTGTGAAGAAATGTATACTTATCGTCTCAAAAGACTGATGCAATAATGGAAACATTAACTGGAAAAAGCATTTTTTGTCCGCTTATGTGTTTGACCAAAAGAGTGAACCAGTCCACATGCCACTAGTCCACCTCCAGCACGGTCCATTGCCCACCAGAATTTATTTCAATTTGTGCATTCAACCATACATGTACACTAGTAATAGTATACAATATAGCCTACGATATTCCATGTTTCGCCTGTGTCTTTACATTGATATATGTCACGTCCGGTAGCGACCCCTAAAACTCAAAAAAATCTGCCAAAATTTTCGGTGTTAATATTTTCTAACCTAAAGGTATAAGTTATGAGGGTGCCTAGTTTAAAATTCTCCAAAAAATATTTTTACATGGAGCTAAGGACCACACTACTGTATAGGTCTTATACATCCCCATTCGTTCATTTCAAATCTAAGTCTATAGGCCTGCTGATACAATTAGGACCTAAATGACACTAAGAACTTTCGTTTGCATGTGAATGCCAGCGACAAGTCATCAGTTAGGCTACGGCACTATTCTATGATTTGGACATGGGGCTTTTGTCCTGGGGCTAATATCCTACACCCGGATCTAGAGGGCCTATCCGGCCATGCTCCATTCAGAATGTGCCCAGGACGTCCCCAAATTAGGCTTCAACAAGCTTTCAACCAATACAGTAAGAAAAGATGAGAGAAAAAGTACAACACCAGGTGTCGAAATATCTTAGCATTGGCTGAAAAATGGCAAATCTGGAAGATATTTCGACTGGGCTAGATGACTAAAAAAAGGTAATCAGCTAGCTTATTTTGGCAGGAAAAAAACGGGTATATTTTCTAGACATTTCGAGCAAACGAATAGAAAAGTCATCAGTTTTTCGGGCAAATTAACATGAAATTTTTTTTCGGACCCAATGCCAAAAATATTCCCCCGCTTCGAAAATTTCGGCATCCGCCCCTGGCGATGACGAGTGCGAATAAATGACATCCATTACCCTTGTTATTTGTCAAGTCAATCGGTATTAATTAAGTCCTCATTTATATATTCTCTATCCAGAGTAGTCTTGATTGGTATATAATTATGCTTAAAATTTCCGTTTTCCTTCGTATCTTGCAAGTAGGCAATTAAGAGGAATTCGGTCAACATTGGCATTCTCTCTAAGTCTTGTTCAAACAGTCGTTGAAGGGCTTGTCTAACACAGTTGCTTCGACACTTAGTTGCTTCGAAACTTAATGCTGTCTGACATCTGACTGATTGTGTTTGTGTTTGTAGAGGCGCCCTTGTAACGGCATGTGCTGTGTTACGGCGCCATAGAAATTGTCGTCATTATTATTATTATTATTATTATTATTATTATTATTATTATTATTATTATTATTATTATTATTATTATTATTATTATTATCATCATCATCATCATCATCATCATCATCGTTTCCTGTGGTCTTGAAATTCCTGCCATCAACTCATTTCTGTAGTAAGAATTCTTTTCTCGTCCTGTTTTCACATTGTCTAGCATTCTGGTCTGCTGCATAGGAAGATCGCTTGTATCATCGTCTCGTAGACTATATTTTTTATCTTGTTTTTCTTTGATCATCATTAAAAATGTTTGTGAGGACTACATGTCCAATTCCAGTTTGTATATTTGTTATCGTTGTGGCCATCTGCGTTAGATAACCTAAAGCGGAAAACGAACTCTAATTTTCTCACCGACTCAATTATCCTTGTACGTTGATGCTTATTGGCTTTCAATCGTCATTGTGTTGCTTTTCTCTTCGTCGATCATTGGCCCCTAAGTCTATACGCGAATTTTTTTTTGAAAAATGCTCGGGGCCCTTTGAACCTCGGGGGCTCGTGGACTTTGTCCACCCTCGTTATATGGTTGTTACGCCACTGCTGCCAGAATATGTCGCAAAGTTATATGCCACCTGATTTACTTCTGGACTATACTAGTTTAGAGAGAAGGAAGTTTATCGTGATTCTGGCTTTGTGAGTTGTGGACATGTGGGTATGCGATCAAAAGAAGATTCGTCAACGGAGTGCTCGTCCATGTAGTGGTCAATTCGTCAACGGACATTTCATCAACTACTGCTCGTTAAACCGAACATTACGGAGCCGGACAATTCGGAGCGAACAATTCGGAGTAAATTCAGGCACGGACATTTCATAGCCGGACGACTCGTAGCAACCTAAATTAACGACGGGACTCCCACTTGTTGGCCAGATTTTCATACCCATCTCTAACACGCATAATTATACAAAGGTCGATCGAAAAAATCGATGACGTAATGCTAGATTAGAAAGTGATGCAGACTTAAGTATAAGAACGTGTTACTTTAGGACAAACCTTGTCTTGGTCGATTTTGCTGCTGAATCAAAGCATAAAGAATTTCTAGCTGTTGAGCCTTCAGCAGTTGACGAATGGATTCTATCTCAGAATTTAAATCATCGCATTCAACTAAATCTATGGATGAAGCAGTTGACTGCGAATTGACAACCATTACACAGGTCATCATCAGAGTTACGTGAAGTCTGAAGTTCATCGTACCTTGCGCTTAAACTAACACAATGATGCTTTGACAGTGACTGTGACAGCCACGTGAATATCATCCCACTCATTCAAAGTCGTAACTATTTGGTACGGAACAAAGACATCCTGGAGATTAATAGCCTAACTAATTGAAACTCTCACACACGCGTGCTCATCAGATTCTGTCAATAATCATTTTAAATTTGTTTACTCAATGAACATACGATGAACATACGCCATACAGTGCATATGCACAAAAGTCGTGTTGGTATAATAGGCCTATTTAATGGGCGTCAGCTAATGCCTCTCTAATGACAATTCCTTATAATGACAGACGGAATTCACTGTTGAGTGTGCGTAGAGTTAGAATTGGTGATTACACAAGTTATTATAAGCTTTCAAGTTAAACGGAACTGGTTATACGCCTATACGCTAATCAAATATATACAAATATATACAAATATATACAAACAAATATCAATGCCGAGTGATCATAACGGCCAATGTCGTTAAAAGTGTTGCCATGATACTAGGATGCATATCATATCTACTTCCTCTTACATTCACAAATCACACTAATTTTCAAACTAGGCCTAGTCATTGAAATCAACTCGTACCTAGAGTCTTGCAATAATTATGGTCTGAGCATTCACGTAAAAAAGTAAAAATAGTAATGTTATTGAAAATAACATCCCAAATAATGACAAATTATGGTGTCGTGGAATCTTGGTCCTGCCTATATGCAGAACACTAAAGAACAAGAAGAATTATTGCTCTGATACTTTATTTTTTTGCATACTGAAAGGATTTTCGCGATCTTATTCGACTATAATAGTGTAGAGACTTGGACTAATGCATTGCGTGGACGCACTGTGTGCTGACAGCCTTAGGCCGCTTTATTTTTGTCCGCCTGCTTGTCTGCCTCCGTCCGCCTGTGCGCTGCATCCGCCTGTCTGCTGCATGCACTGACTCGCCGCTTTATGATTGTCCGCCTGCTTGTCTGCCTCCGTCCGCCTGTGCGCTGCATGCACTAACTCGCCGCTTGCGACTGCAGCCGACCGGTCTGGCTGGCACGCACCGCGCTCTGTCTGCTATAAAAAGGCAGGATTCCGCTGTTCGCCACCGACTCTCCTGTTGGCCACGAAGCTGACTAGAGAGCCTGGCACTTGACACACGGTAAAACGTGAGTTCAGGTGGTGAATGACTACAGACTTTCGGACGGCCTAGAAGCTGACTGATTGTCCGCCTCTCGACACACGGTAAAACGTGAGTCCGAGTGGTGCCTGACGACACGACGTTCGGGAAGCCGCAAGAGCTGACTGATCGATCGACTCTCGACACACGGTAAAACGTGAGTCCGAGAGGGGACTGACTACCAACTCCTGGTAAGGCCAACGAAGCTAACCAGAGAGGCTGGCACTTGATGCACGGTAAAACGTGGGTTGAGTGGTGACTGATAGTGAGAGTGGGTGTCGCGGCTCCTATTGACCCTGGGCACTTAAGCTCGGTCTAGGGGTTCCCTACTCTCATTAGAGGGGTTCGAACCCTCCGACGGCTGACAATTGACTGTGACGGTTACCTTCTCAGCCTCCGGCTGAAGACTATTGCTACGGTTACCTTCTCAGCCTCCGGCTGAAGACTATTGTTACGGTTACCTTCTCAGCCTCCGGCTGAAGACTATTGCTACGGTTACCTTCTCAGCCTCCGGCTGAAGACTATTGCTACGGTTACCTTCTCAGCCTCCGGCTGAAGACTATTGCTACGGTTACCTTCTCAGCCTCCGGCTGAAGACTATTGCTACGGTTACCTTCTCAGCCTCCGGCTGAAGACTATTGCTACGGTGACTGACAGACGAGTAACTGACGATATTCGACTACTGTTGACGGGTAGGACAGTTGACTCCGACCGTGGGAGGGATCCCTGAGAACTATAGGGGTTGCTGCGGTCCACATTTGGCTCCATTTCTAGTATCGTTCTGTTCTGTTCTGTTTCGCTTGTACCTTAATCGCCTTGTGTTTGGAAACCAATAAACGTGTATTAAACCTTAACCTGGTTAGTCTTTAGTCAACCGCTAAAGCCGGACCCGGATATATTTTACGGGCTAGGGGTGGTGTTTTGGTCTCCTGGTGTAATTTGCCCAACCTAGTTCCGCTACATATTGGTACCCGGTAAGTGGGGTGATTCTTGGTTTCCTTTGGTGGTTTTGGCCTTCGACAAAACTGGAACTTGGGGTGGTAGACTTTGACTCTGACAGACTGACAATGATGTGGAACGGTCAGATGGAAGAAACTGTTCCTGGTTACTAAGGTGGAGTGAAAATTTTTTTTCTTGAATTTCAAAATGCCTGGGTGCGGGAAAGTTGCATTATGATCTAAGAAGTTCATGTGAAAAATATTTTAAATTTATTCCTTTTTTAAGAGGTGCCCCAACGGCATCATAAATTTGCCATAATTTGTAAAAAAATCGAATTTTTTTTTCTTAGTAAAATTTGTGAATCACTTAACCACATTGCAAAGCAAGTTTTCAACTGATAATAATGCTTTTAAAGAGAATTCTTGTCCAAAATCATTTTATTGTCACATTTAAGTGATTCCAGACTTGCCATAAAATCTACATTTAGGCCTACATAAGCCTATTTTGTCAATGGCAGAACGAAAATTTCTCATTGATCAAAGGAAAACAAGAGCAATGATGATTGGTGGTATTGATGTGAATATGACTAACTCTGTGAAAAGAAGAAAAGCAAGGAAACGCAAAGAAATAGAGAGGGCTACAACAGCCAAGTGTCTTAAACTTTCCGTCACTCACTCACAGCCGGGTAGTTTCAGTTATTTTGACTCAGATATGCCAAATCACAAGAAATCAGATATGAAATTAAGTTCTTCAACAGGTAGTTTCACTGATATGTCAACAGTATTACACAACAAAGAATCAGACGATGAACTGATTACAATTAACTCAAGAAAATGTAAAAGTGCACAAATGCGCTCGGATTTACCTACTTTGGCTCGTGAATGCGACAGACATGGAATTTCTGATCGCTGTGCTGCTTCTCTTGCTACCGCAGTTTTACAGGATGTTGGTGTTGTGCACGACACAGACTTATCTATGGTGATCGATCGCAGCAAAGTTCGAAGAGAAAGATCAAAAGTTCGAAAACGTCTACAGTGCAATTCCGTAAAGCAACTATCTGGATTGTACTTCGATGGACGTAAAGATAGGACCAGAGTGCAAATGAAAAATGGCAAGAAATCGTATCTTAAAATAATTTCTCAAGAGCACATAACACTGGTACTTGAACCGAATTCACAATATCTGGGTCATGTCACTCCTGAGAGTGGATCAGCCAAAAATATTCACACAAGTATCAACTAGTTTCTGTTAGATAACGAAACAGCAACTAAAGATTTAGTTGCTATTGGTTGCGACGGAACCAATGTCAATACTGGTGTAACTGGAGGGATAATACGTCTTTTGGAAATACAACTTGGTAGACCTTTGCATTGGTTTATTTGCATGTTGCATGCCAACGAATTGCCTCTGCGACATCTAATTCAAAGGCTGGATGGCGGAACACAGGGCCCAACACTATTTTCAGGAAACATAGGCAAGGCTCTTGGAAACTGTGAATCATTACCTCTGGTACATTACAACGCAATTGAGTTCGAGAATTGCCCAGATATGGAAGGTATCGAATTAAGTACCGATCAGCAATATTTGTACAATATATGTAAAGCTGTATCATACGGAATTTGTTCACCAGATCTTGCCTTTCAAAAGCCAGGTCCTGTTTGCCACTCAAGGTGGTTGACAACAGCAAATAGAATTTTGAGATTGTATATAGCAACCGAATGTCCAAGTGAGAATCTTACAACGCTAGCCACGTTTATCATGAAAGTTTATGCACCAGTTTGGTTCCATATCAAGACGAAGTCAGCATGCACTGAAGGCTCTAAGCACTTGTGGAGGATGATAAAATATTCCAGATATCTGCCACAAAATTTACGAGACATTGTGGATGAAGTTATTCAAAGAAATGGATATTTCGGGCATGCAGAAAATATATTGCTTGCAATGTTGACCGACGAAAGATCTCATATCCGTGAATTAGCATACAGAAGAATACTTGCAGCAAGAGTTGAAAATGAATTATCAACAAAAATCAGATAATTTCGAGTACCCTTACTCAACTTTAACTCTGAGGATTATACTGACCTAGTCGAATGGCAAACGATCGATCGATATGAGCCACCTCTCATGAAGCATATTCCGGACAAGGATATTGCAAATTATGTAAAATCAAACAGTGTTGCAGAGGCACATAAAATTGCTCTGTTTCCATGCCACACCCAAGCGACAGAGCGATGCATACGTCTTGTTACAGAAGCTTCGGCAAAAGTCAGTGGTCAGACTGCAAGAGATGGATTTATTCGGGCAGGAATAGCATCAAGACAAATTATGAAAACGTTTAACACTAAATCAGAGTTTCACCTCAATTAGAATAAACTGACAGAAACTTCTTAATGTAGGCCTGAATGAAGGCGAATTTTGGAATATGGAATATGGTAGTTAATTGGAATATGGAATATGGTAGTTAATTCTATCATCATTAAACAGCATTGCAACAATTGGTTATTATCTTAGGTTACCTATGGCCAAAAGTACATTTTCACGAAAAATTGCAAATTTTGTCAAAAATTTTCGATTTTCTTTATAGTTGGGGCACCTCTTAACAAAGGAATTAGTTCAACATATTTTGCAAAACAACTAACCATATCAAAATGCAACTTTTGCACACCCAGGCATTTTTAATTTATGACATAAACTTTTTCACCATTGTATTCACTCCACCTTACTGGTTACCCGGTTACTTCGTCGCCAGACGTCGGACGACGAAAGGACCTCCTGGTGGACTACGAGGTCGAATCCAGCCGTTTCCTGACGAAGATTGATTTCGCCGATTCGCCGAAGAAGGACCGCAAGAGTATACTGATCCCGGAGAAAGACGTCAGCGTCCTGGAGACAAGGGTCATGGAGAAAGTCGGTCGCATGATCGGAGACCGAAAGAGTCCGATGAAACCAGGAAAGTTCGATGGAACCGGATCTCTCGAATCATTCCTGGCGCAATTCGATGTGTGTGCGAGACACAACCGATGGACTGCAGATGATAAGGTCGATTTCCTCCGCTGCTCGTTAGAGAAGGCGGCAACACAGTTGCTCTGGGATTTCGGAGCCAGGACAGAAATCACATACGAACAGCTCGTCGAAAGATTACGGCAACGTTATGGCGCAGAGGGTCAAGCTGAAACCTTCCGGGCCCAATTGTATTATCGCCGACAGAGAGCAGACGACACGCTTGGAGACCTGCTGCACGACATTAGAAGACTTGTCGTCCTCGCTTATCCAGTGCCGTCCAATGAGACAACAGAGATCGTCGCGAAGGACGCTTTCCTCGAAGCAATCCGGGACCGGGAATTGTCTCTCAAGGTGAGGGAACGTGAACCAAAGACGATTGACGAGGCCTACAGAACCGCGTTACGTCTCGCCGCCTATCAGCAGACGTCGGAATTGGAAGATCGACGGAAACCAGCCAATCGGGTGAGAGTGACACAGGAAGGTGATGCCGGGGGACAACTTCAGTCCCAACTGGATAAATTCTTCGCAGAGCAACGCAAGTGGCAACAGGATCTAGAAGGGAAGATCTGCCGTCAGATGGAGGAACTCCGAGGCTCGCATCGGACGGGTCTTGACGCCGAGCCGACAGTTTCTCCGCCGGTTCCGTCTCCGGGAAGGTCTCCCGGGAATTTTGGTCGACCCGTGACCTGCTTCAACTGCGGACGCGTGGGTCACGTGGCTCGTCAGTGCCGCCAACGCAGACGGAATCCTAACCGTCAAGAAGACGCACGCGATTCGGGTCCAACGACGTACGAGAACGATGGACCGATCGTCACGAACCACACTACGAGGGAGCGAACGACCGGTACAACGAGTAACGCGATCTACATCCGTGGAGAAATCAACGGACAGCAAAGAACTTGCCTAGTGGACACTGGGTCGAAGGTAAGCTTGGTTCCCTCCTCTGATGTTGATGGTTTGATGCTCCAACCTTGTAACCGAGTCCTTTTGGCTGCGAATGGTTCTCCGATTAGAGTCCTGGGTCAGCTGGATGTGCAGATTAAAATCTCCAGAGGGTTTTCCATCGATACTTGCTTTCTCGTTTCCGATCAGATAGGCGAACCTATGCTTGGGATGGACTGGCTAAGGAAGCATCGATGTAGGCTTGGTTTTGGGCAAGGAGCACTATTCGTTGGTCGTCGCCGTATTCCACTAGTCCGAGGGAATGGTTCTTTCTGGTGCCGCAGAGTAATGGTTGCGGAAGATACCACTGTACTTCCTCGTTCTCAGTGTGATATACCATGCAAGACGCAATATAGAAATTTGTCGACCGCTGCACAGGCGTGGATGACTGAGTCCAAAGAGATCCAGCCGGGTTTGCATGTGGCTAGGGTGGTATTGGATGATGTGGCTGATAGGGCTTGTATCCGCGTAGTAAATCTAAATGAGCAGTCCGCACTGTTGACGGTTAACCGAATGTTGAGTGACTTGCACCCAGTAGAGGTCGAAAGAAGGGAGGGAAATGAAGGACACATAGGTCCCGAAGACCACTTGGTTGAGAAATTGATGAAAGATATCCCGGAGGATGTTCCGATGGACGTGAAAGAAGGGCTGAAAGGTCTATTGTTGAAGTATGAAGATATTTTTTCGACAACCGACCAGGATTTGGGACGGACCATGATTTCCCAGCATCGAATCGACACTGGAGACTCGCGTCCCGTGAGACAACCATTACGGAGACAGCCGCTCCCGTATCAGAGTGCTATCGACGAGCAATTGGGTCAGATGTTGTTGACTGGAGTGGTTGAACCTGCTGTGAGTGAATGGGCTGCGAATGTTATTCTTGCTAAGAAGAAAGACGGGTCCTTGAGGTTTTGTATTGATTATCGGAAACTGAATAACCAGACCCGGAAGGATTCTTATCCTCTTCCTAGGATAGACGCCTGTTTGCATGCTTTGTCGGGAGCTGGATGGTTTAGCACCTTGGATTTGCGAAGCGGGTATCATCAGGTCGCGATGGACCCGGGTGATGCGGACAAGACTGCTTTTATCACCAGACGAGGAACTTTTCGTTGGAAAGTTATGCCTTTTGGGTTGTGCAATGCGCCCGCCACTTTTCAGCGACTTATGGACATTGTGCTATCTGGACTGAATTTCGAATTATGCTTGGTGTACCTAGACGATGTGATAATCTTCAGCACTACTGCAGAACAGCATTTGGTTCGTCTAAATAGCGTCTTTCAGAGACTTAGAGAAGCTAATTTGAAGCTGAAGCCTAGTAAATGTCATTTGCTTAGGCGTACCGTATCCTTTCTTGGACATATAGTCACAGCTGAGGGTATATCGGTGGACCCATCGAAGGTACAGGCTGTAGCTGAGTGGCCTACACCAGGGCATCTGCGGGAGGTCCGCGCATTTCTAGGACTCTGCTCTTATTACCGCAAGTTTATTCGGGGATTCTCTACGGTTGCAGCACCATTGTTTGCACTGACCAGGAAGGATCAACCGTTCTTGTGGGGAAATGAATGTCAGGAAGCTTTTGATCGTCTGAAGGTTGCTTTAACCATCGCTCCAGTACTCAGTTTGCCTGTAGATGACGCTATTTACACATTGGACTGCGATGCTTCGGATCTAGGTGTTGGTGGAGTGCTGTCTCAAACCATTGATGGCGAGGAACGAGTGATTGCCTATGGCAGCCGCTTATTTTCAACGGCCGAACGCAACTATTGCGTGACAAGGAGGGAACTGTTGGCCATAGTGCATTTCACTCAGGTCTATAGACAGTATCTGCTGGGTAGACATTTTACACTTCGAACGGATCATGCAGCGCTGAGATGGCTTCAGCGTACTCCGGATCCTATTGGTCAACAGGCCCGATGGTTAGAAAAGTTGGCAGAATTCGACTTCGAAATACTGCACCGGCCTGGACGCAAGCATGGAAATGCGGACGCTCTATCGCGGAAACCTTGTCGACAGTGCCACTGGGAGGAAACCGACTCCGTGGACAACTTTGTCCGGGAAGTGGTTGAGGTTTCGGACGAGAACGACAGTACGACGGACATCAAGGACTCACAGAAGGAGGATCCAGTGCTGCGTTTGGTCAGAACTTGGCTAGACGAGGGAATGCCAAGTCTGCAAGAAATCCTACAGGAAGAAGAGGCTGTAAAGATCTACTGGCATCAGCGGGATCTGTTATACTTGAAAGAAGATGTAATCTACCGACGGACACCGGATGAACTGGAACAGGTACTTGTGCCGAGGAACCTCAAGGAAGATTATCTGAGACTGGCGCATACTGGTCTAACTGGTGGACACCTGGGTGTCAGGCGAACCCGATGGCAGGTTCGGATACGGGCCTACTGGGTCGGATGGTCCAAAGATGTAAAGAGGTTCTGCCAACGCTGTGGACCCTGTTGCCAGTACCGGCGGGGTGCACTACAGAGACAGGGGCCCTTACAGGTCATGCCGTGTGGAGAGCCATGGGAGAGAGTAAGTGTGGACGTCACGGGTCCTCATCCTAGAAGTAGGAAGGGCAACACTTACATCCTGACCATGATGGACAATTTCTCAAAGTTCGTCGAAGCTGTTCCGATGGCGAATCAGGAGGCAATCACAGTTGCCAGGATGCTGGTGGAGACCATTGTCGTCCGATACGGAGCTCCGCTACAGATTCTAACGGACCGTGGAAAAACTTCGATGGAAGGGTATTTCGGGACATGTGCAAATTATTAGAGGTGGACAAAGTACGGACGTCCAGCTATCGTCCGCAGTGCAATGGGATGATCGAGCGTTTTCATCGCACGCTCAATTCCATGTTGGGAAAAGTGGTGAGCGAGAATCAACGAGATTGGGATGAACACCTCCCGTACGTGGTGGCAGCGCATCGCGCATCGATTCATGATGTGACCGGGTTTTCGCCGAACTACCTTATCTTCGGAAGAGAAAATAGGACGCCACTGGATCTCGCGTACGGACCGCCCGAGGCATCGGATGCGAACGAGTCTACTTATTCGATCTACGTGGCCGAGCTGTCGGAAAGGTTCGAGAAGGCCTACACAGTTGCGCGCCAGAGTCTTAGAAAGGGCGCAGAAAGACGCAAGCACGCCTACGACTTGCGAGTGCGGCCTGCAAAGTTCGAGGAAGGAGATTGGGTCTACTACTTCAGTCCACGGAAGTTTGTGGGACGCAGCCCGAAGCTGCAACGGAACTTCACTGGTCCCATGATGATCGTGCGGGCGTGTGGCCCCGTCAACTACCTTCTCCAGAAATCGCCAAGAGCTAAACCCTTCGTGGCGCATGTTGACAAGCTCCGTCATTGTTATGGACGGACAAAAGGACAGTGGGACGAGTCGCCTGCAAAGACGAACGAAGGATCATACGTCGAAGCAACGGACAGCGCTACAGCTTCTTCCAGCCGTCAGCCGCGTCACCGCTGGAAAGAAACACTTACGAAGGAAGCCTCTTCGGGACGACGACGCACCGACGTCCGCGATGGCGCGACGGCTTCTGCCGTCGACCGGCCAAGTACCAGGTCCTTTGCATCGCGAGGAGAAGTAACGGAAGCAACAGAAGCAACGGAAGCAGATTCGGGCGGAGCAACGACGGTCTCAAGCAGACCTCGTCGGGCCGTTCGTCGGCCTGTCCGGTTCCAGTAAAGTGTACGGGGGTGACGGCGCACGTTTTCTCTACGTCCGCGACGTCTACTCCTCTACGTGCGCGTGGTTTCATCGTCGGCGCGCTTGTGTGCGCGCGTGCTTCCTCGACGCCTACTCCTCGTCGTCTACTCCTCTTCGGCGCGCTTGTCTGCGCGCGTTTCCTCTTCGTGCACGCATGGGTGTGCGTGCGATCTTTTCGTCGGCGCACGTGTTTACGTGCGAGCGCGCTTGGATGCGCCGATGTCATCTTTCCGCCTACGGCTGCCTAGCGGTATCAATCTGCCTGGGTCGCGCGCGTGCGTGTCCCGTTCGCCTATAAAAGGACCTCTCTGGCCGCTGATCTGCGTCAGTTGAAGAAATGGCAACCAAGGAGATTCGTCGCTGTTCCGGCTGCGGTCAAGTTTTTGCGGGGACACAAGCATCTCAAAGGATCTTGCAACATGAAGCAAAGTGCCGCGTTCTTCGGATTCGCTCCGCCAGACTCGTCTCGACGGCGCCTGCTGCCCTGGCAGCCGAACCGGTCGCTGGTACGCAAGGACCGGGTGAACAGTCTAACGTCTCGCTTGGATCCGATACCGACTTCCCTCTAAGCGTGCCCGATCCGGTTTTGGACTCTGTTCCAGATTCGGTTTCCCCTCCTATGACCAGGGAGGAGACTACTCGTATTGTGAGACTGGGTCGCGCGATGGCTTCAACTATGACCATCGAACAATTCGTGCAGAGGATGTTGGACCTTTATCCTCATTGGTCCATCGACCTTCTTCGCGGAGTTTTCGACGGATGCCTACCCTCGTCTCCTATTCCCAATCCTTCGACGACCCCGTCGAACGAGGACGTGATCTGGATCGACGACGATTAAAGAATGACTACGAAAAAAGAAAAGAAAGAGAAGAATCGACCGTTTCTGTTTTGAACTTGGTGCAACCCGTGTGCGAACACTATGGACTTTTACTTAATAGTCGTAAGTACGGCTTTGCGATTTCTTTGTACTGAACTGAACTTTAATAAGTGCTGCTAATCGATTTCGTGCGATGGACACCGAATTGTTTTATTTCTTTTGCATTGAGAACAGTTTGCTGTAAACTACGTTTTTGCGAATTTTGCGATTGTGCTCGAACTTGTAAACTGTATTGAGTCGTATAGTTAAGTGGTTGGGACATTGTGTTCGTTCCCTCATGTTTATTGTGCAATGCCGGGTTTAGTTGCTCCAAAATGGGACTTTTGGATTGCTTTTGGGGGAGGCATGTAGAGACTTGGACTAATGCATTGCGTGGACGCACTGTGTGCTGACAGCCTTAGGCCGCTTTATTTTTGTCCGCCTGCTTGTCTGCCTCCGTCCGCCTGTGCGCTGCATCCGCCTGTCTGCTGCATGCACTGACTCGCCGCTTTATGATTGTCCGCCTGCTTGTCTGCCTCCGTCCGCCTGTGCGCTGCATGCACTAACTCGCCGCTTGCGACTGCAGCCGACCGGTCTGGCTGGCACGCACCGCGCTCTGTCTGCTATAAAAAGGCAGGATTCCGCTGTTCGCCACCGACTCTCCTGTTGGCCACGAAGCTGACTAGAGAGCCTGGCACTTGACACACGGTAAAACGTGAGTTCAGGTGGTGAATGACTACAGACTTTCGGACGGCCTAGAAGCTGACTGATTGTCCGCCTCTCGACACACGGTAAAACGTGAGTCCGAGTGGTGCCTGACGACACGACGTTCGGGAAGCCGCAAGAGCTGACTGATCGATCGACTCTCGACACACGGTAAAACGTGAGTCCGAGAGGGGAATGACTACCAACTCCTGGTAAGGCCAACGAAGCTAACCAGAGAGGCTGGCACTTGATGCACGGTAAAACGTGGGTTGAGTGGTGACTGATTGTGAGAGTGGGTGTCGCGGCTCCTATTGACCCTGGGCACTTAAGCTCGGTCTAGGGGTTCCCTACTCTCATTAGAGGGGTTCGAACCCTCCGACGGCTGACAATTGACTGTGACGGTTACCTTCTCAGCCTCCGGCTGAAGACTATTGCTACGGTTACCTTCTCAGCCTCCGGCTGAAGACTATTGTTACGGTTACCTTCTCAGCCTCCGGCTGAAGACTATTGCTACGGTTACCTTCTCAGCCTCCGGCTGAAGACTATTGCTACGGTTACCTTCTCAGCCTCCGGCTGAAGACTATTGCTACGGTTACCTTCTCAGCCTCCGGCTGAAGACTATTGCTACGGTTACCTTCTCAGCCTCCGGCTGAAGACTATTGCTACGGTGACTGACAGACGAGTAACTGACGATATTCGACTACTGTTGACGGGTAGGACAGTTGACTCCGACCGTGGGAGGGATCCCTGAGAACTATAGGGGTTGCTGCGGTCCACATTTGGCTCCATTTCTAGTATCGTTCTGTTCTGTTCTGTTTCGCTTGTACCTTAATCGCCTTGTGTTTGGAAACCAATAAACGTGTATTAAACCTTAACCTGGTTAGTCTTTAGTCAACCGCTAAAGCCGGACCCGGATATATTTTACGGGCTAGGGGTGGTGTTTTGGTCTCCTGGTGTAATTTGCCCAACCTAGTTCCGCTACAATAGTAACACAGGCACGACAAGCTGGACTTGTGCATGCAATGGCGTACAGAGAAGTGTGGGCAACACGGTCTGTTTATTATCAAGCTCAAAGTGAGATATAACTAACAATAAATGTCAAGCACAGAATATTTATTTATACAGCTACATTGGCATCCTCCTCATTCGCGACAATAATCAACTAGGTCAATTCACTTACCCTACTCCAAGCCGATTAAAACTGTTCTATGTATACCATGTATGTATGTATATTCGTTTTATTCAATAAACAACAGACAGAACGCTGTAGGTTTACATTAACAGTATGGCTGCTTAAAGCTTATGGTCAAAATAGTTAGTACATGTTTTTGAATAACATTCTTGGGATAAAGTTTAACGAGTCTTTATTGGGGAGGATGAAATTGTGAGCCCTTTCCCTAAAGTTATATAATGGATCACGTTGTAGTGGAAAGAGGTTACGGAGGACATGAAGTTCGTTTCCAAGAACAGCTTTTAAAAGCACCTTATCAGCCTCTTGAGCTAAAGTTTCTGCTGTAAGTGTATCAGGATGTAAGTAGCCGGCTCGTCTAAGTTTGTTCATGAGGCCATCAAGACGGGATTTGTCCAATCCACTAGCCAGACCCCACCATGCAGGAGAGGCATACATAACTCTTGATATGATAGTAGCTCTAGTAATAGTTTGTAGCTCCTGTATGGAAGCCCCATGAGCCTTGAGGGTTCTGATGGCATAGAGTGAGGCAGTACCAGAGCAGATAATCTTGTTGATGTGGTCTGTAACTGTTAATTTCTCTCCAATAAGAACTCCCAATGCCTTGATGGATTTTGTACGGGAAACTCCAGAGATGGATGGATGGGTTGAGAGTGAGCTTTTGTTGCGTCTGATAATAGCAATTTCACGTGTTTTGTCAGAATTGATCCGCAAGTTCTTTCCTTTAGACCAGTTGGTGATGTGTTGGAGTTCATCTGTTGGCAGTAGATAAGTGATTAGAGCCAATAAAGAGATAGGAATCGTCAGCATATTTAGAGAGACGGTTCTGGGAATGAAGAGGGTGGAGGTCAGATGTACCTACTATGAACTCAGCTGGGCCTATAACAGATCCCTGAATGACACTGGCGTTGATGGTTATAGAAGCAGATGTAACTCCTTTGAAGCGAGTTGAGTGTTTCCTGCCATGTAGGTAGTTGACGAGCCAGCTGTAGGTGCAATCTGGAATGTTCAAAGTTTCTAATAAACTTGCTATTGCAGAGTGTTTGATAGAATCAAATGCTTTTGAGTAGTCCATAGAGATCATAACAACATGATCGTTACTCTTGAGTAGATCCGAAGCGTGATGTATAATGGATATCAGAGCAGCGGTGGTCGAGCCAGTTGGTCGAAAGGCATATTGGTCATGAAGAGACATCGGTTCAGGCATGTCAACAAAACAAGGATACAGGTAGGTGTGGACAACAATACGTTCCACTATCTGAGAGAGCACCGGTAGCACAGAGAGCGGGCGGTAGTCAGATGGCAAGGTTGGATTGGTGGTCTTTGCCTTAGGATATAATTATAATGGCCTCTTTCCATTGCTTTGGAACAAAGGAGACTGCAAGAGATTGATTAATTAGAGAAGCCAGTATGTACGCGTAGCCTGGAGCTGTAAGCCTGAGAAACCAAGCTGGAAGACCATCACGTCCCTCTGCTGTATGATGAAGATGGTCAAGGATGTAGAAAATGCTCTGTTCATTTGTAAAGATCTTGTTGGTATTAGCGGTATGTTTCAGTAGAGGCTCAAGGTAGTTTGTATCGGTGGAAGCAGCAGCAAAATACTGGTTTAGTTCGTCCGCACTAGGTGAGTCATGGTCAAGCTGTGAGGATGTTTTCTTAGTGATATGGTTGACTTTCTGCCAAAGTTCTTTGACTCCGTCATTAGCGCTAGCTTTGCTGAAGAATGTCGAGTTTGCTTTGGATATAGCTTTAGCGACCTGAAGAGTAATTGCCTCAGCTTTTTCAATTTTTCCCTTTTTTACCAGCCAACTTAAAATAGGCCATTTTTTCAACAAGATTCAGATGTTTTATTCTATAGTTCATTCATTGAAATTCATATTGTAGCCTATTGCTTCTACACAATTAAATTATTCAGAGGTGCTCGCGACATGGCAAAAATAACATTTTTAAAGTGCCAATAGAATGTGTCAGAGTGTACTAGGCAACAGAATCAACTTGAGATGTAAGTAGGACTACTACATCAGAAAACTAAAGACTTTTCATGATGGATGTACGAGCAAACTGGAATGGGAGCACTCGCTTCCTGCTGAGCGGTGGAGCGACTAGTCCGAATATCCGATGCAGGTCAACAAAGATCAAAGAGGTAAGTTGGAGCAAGGTCTATAGCAGCTGCATCGCCACACCAAAGAGGCGACTCGTATTCCATGCGCTGACAAACAGGACGCCAGCGCAGAACGTACGTCCCGCGTGGAATTTGAGATGCAACTGGATTCAGGTATTTGACTGATAGGATGCGCAATATCAGCACATCTACATTGTGTTCCAGTGTCGCAACATGCAGGGGGTATTGCATTACATAAACTGCTATAATATACCATGATCTTATTTAATTCAGTATAATTGTAATGCTATTATTTACTATTATACTATAATTATGATACTATCATAATATTATGACATTATAATGTGTATATAGCTTACTGTTAATATTTGTACAAATGCAAATTTTGATTTCTCTCCAGTGCTGTATTTCAAATTCGAGCCGTCAAATCTAAAAACGTTTTGTTTCCTGAAGACTTGAACCGTTACTACATCGGTCCTAGGTCGATGGGTCATAAGCTGAACGGTCATATATGCCGCAAATAAACGAACTTAAGCCTATGTATAAAACAAATAAACCGTTGGCGATATCGGTAACATTCTTTTCGCCGTTGCTTGTTTGTATCAATTATATAGGGACAATTAGCGTTGGTAGACAATTACAATAACTGCCAATCAAGAAACTTACGAAGATAATTAGGCTACTTGAAGGCGTTAACTGACTTCAGAGAAATGAACTTATAGGGGAGACCGGGGCTGGTTGCAACATGTGTTGGTTGCAACACCATCGATGTTTCGGCGCTACATAATAGCAACTCAAAATTAGGCAAATTAAGTTTCACGCCAAAACGCTGAGCAATTGCGAGTGAAAGACTTGCCCAAGGTAGCCTACCTACGCGGCGACTTGAGGTGGATTCGAACCTGCAAACCTTTATTGAATTTATTGAAGTGTTAGCAATGTCTTTCAGCAATGAAATATTTATTGAAGCCTCAGGCCACGTCTCCGAGGTACAAATACTATGATCTTATTTACTATTGCAGTATACCGACGATCTAAAAACATTCGAAAGTCTGTAGCCTATGGCCTACGCGTCAGAACAGGACTGATGCGCTGACTTCTTACTTTGACATGTGGCAACGCTTTGTTCCACATGTCTTGCGGCGAGTATTAACGAGAGCCGTGGCTGTCGTACATGAGATTCATGTATAGACCTAATAATAGGCCTACCCTAATCGCTCTATCTTTTCAAACCAAAATGCCGACAATGTTGCCTTTCGAAGGTAGGCTAAATGCCATAAAATAAAATGCAGTTAGTCTCATTATAGTTTCGTGGAATAATACTTCCGCAATTTTAGCAAACGCATCAATTGGCAGTCTGTCAAATTCAAAACTTTGGCCTAATTTAGGTAATGGGATAAAATAACGCATCAGTCGTCTGCAAGATTGGCCAGTTTTGACCACGAGACTACGATCGAGTCAATCGTCAGCCGGACCAAGTCAATCGTAGCACACGACTCGATCGACTTCGTGGTATTAAACTGAGTCTCCCAATCATGACATTGTCCTAAACCGAAGAAGCTCTTAAGATCAACATTTGGCCTTCAGGTTAACGACTAAAACTCGAACGCTCAAAGGGGTAAGAACCAGTAGAAAGCATAGGCCTAATTTTAATTGGACAACACCCGTTTACATGCAACATTAAGTCCCTCAATATATTAACAGCGCATAATAATTATTATGGAGAAGACGCGTGTTTAATTAAAATCCGTGTTAACCAATAAGTTGATAGTGCTCTGCTTTACATCCGGGATGCTCGTTGACATCATTCCAATTTCCACGTACGTTTGAACTCACGCGCGTGCGCACTTACACCATGAGTACTTGCTTTGGTAGGCTACTCGCGTACGTAGACTTACGCATAATAGTATATAGGCCTATGCGTCATACCAATGCACAGAGGTAAGGAGTGTTCACGCAAGCAGGGAGGGGCGGGAGTCACCGGATTTAGGCGATTTGCGTACGGGTGCGTACGCAGGGGAGAGATTCTTGACAGAGTGTACGTGCGCCGAAAAATTAATTTACAATTAGGACGTCCTGGTTAGCCTATTATTTTATAACTCCGTATATATATCTTATAGTCGTCAGATGATTAACAAAAACATATAGTAGCAATATGGTACAATAAATATTTTACTGATGGCGTTAGCTAATTAACTTTTACAATTGAGGAGTAGTCCGAGTAGAGAAGCCTAATATTTTGTGCGTATGAATGGGGATCCACGAAATGTAGGTGCGCATTGAAACAAGAAGGCGAGGGGCCCAAAATATCTTTTGCTTGCGAAATAATATGGTTGGGCCCATATTATAAGGTACCCAGCGAACACGCAGCCGGGGGACCCTTACCGTTTTCTCCCGGGTATCCGGTGCGGTTTCCTGACGGGGTTTGTCCGCGGTGTCCCTCCGGGACCCTTCTGGTGCACCCCGCGAGCTTGTCGCCGTCTACCGACTCTATCGGTACCTATAGCCGCATTTGGTTTATTCCGACGCCATTTTGTGTGCCGTTTCGAATGCACGAGTTTTTGGAGATCGGGATTTGTTTATGTTGAAGGTAAGATTACGTTTTATTTATTGCGCCAAAAATATGCTTGTCAATATCAACACTTTAGGTAAATGCTGCGTCTAATTTTGGTCGGAATACGACTAGGCGTGACGGAGATTGGGTTAGGGCTATGGACACCACGCGCGTGGGTTAGAGTAAAACAGGTTCGGCCTCGATTGGTTTATGCATTGCTGCGTGTCCATGTGTGTTTAAGTTCACCTTTTATAGGTGGAACTGCTATATTTGTTAATCATATCGGCCCTAAACTCTGCCCGGTGTGCACTGAATGCTTTTGCCGGGAATCTCGAAGACTGCGTGCCTCACGGTGCCTGTATACAAAACAATATGATTGCCAACGACTTAACTAAAATAGAGCGCTACGACCTATGAGCCGTATCCCATGATACAATGCGCTCAGTAAGTAAATAATCAATGCGAGATCTAAGCAACTACGGTCAGGTTAATAAAATTAAAAATAGGGGAAAATTTGCAGAAATAGGAGTACATAAAAAAATTGAGGCTAATACCGCAGCGCTCTATTTGGATTTCTTGTATGGCCATAGCTGTTTACATGTACTGGCACACGCAATCTTTGGGATTACATTTTTATCATCTACAATGCTAGTCTCTTTAAAATTCGTGGTAAACGTGTATTTTAAGGTCGTAATTCATTGACCATTACATGGATTTCAGCGTTGCTTGAATACAAGTCGGATTGAGGTGGAACAACAGTGTTCTTACAGACACGGGGCCAGTCCATCAATGCACCCCCTCCTAGAAGATGCTCAGACCCTGCAGGCAATCCGCATTGGGAATGATATCCAATGCAAGCCATCCTGCATATGATATGAGACATGACCAGTAATTTATCCTTTGAGCCTGTTTCATGTGTTGAAATTATTATTATGTGAGACATTTACTATTTAAATTGGTTTTCAAGGCTTTAACTTTTTAAAAGGTAAAGCAAGTTTTTAAAACTAATTTCAAATTGCAATGTCTGTGAATTTTACTGTCACTTGTTAAACAAAACTTATTTGACATGTTTAAAAATTCAGGTGTGGTGACGCAAAATATTCCTTTAACAGCACGAGGAAATTGTCGAGGACAGTTTCTTGTTTGGTTTGAAAATGTCATGGATTGTCGCACTGAAATCAGCCGTTGAAATCTGCGCCTTTCACAGAGACTGAACATTATTCAATGTTATCAATATTTTTAATGTTGAATTAATAAAGTTGATAAATAATGTTGAGTAAGCTGAGGTGTCATTCACAACTATTGTTGATTATTTATTGCTTTAACGATGTTTGGTAGACCAGGCAGAAATCAAGATTGTGTTTGATACCACCCAGACTAACTTATGAAAACATAAGTTTGTGTTTTTAATTTTTCAGGAATTTCTTATAAAAATGTGTTTAAAATACTCCTGGTTTCATTTCATTAGCACAATTTCAAAATCTATTTTGATGCGCCTATTTCATTTTAATTTAGTTAGCATGCATTAATGTGGTTTTTGCAACATATTGAGTTATATGTATGTTTTAAAAAGTTTTGCATCAAAATTCAAAATGGAAGAAAATAATAATTATTGCTCCAGCTTTATTCCAACTCAAGATATAAAGCAAATCATTACCTCTTGATTTTTGCTTGAGTTTGAATAAGGATGTAGCAATTTTATTTGGTCATTTTTAAGTTTGTTGCAAGACTTTTGAAATTATGTATGAAACTCAACACATGCTGCAAATATGACTAAAATGGTTGTTTTGGTGTGTCGAGCCATGTAAAACACAGCTTAGAGTACAATTTGCATTCTGGGTATACATTATCAGTCATCTGGGTATGAGCTGGGTTGTCCGGCGCTGCTCGCGGGCTAACCCGTATGGTTCCCGTCGGGAAACCTCGGCCAAAACCCGCCGGGTTCCCGCCGGGTTGCCCGTACGGGGCCCGTATGGCAGCCCGTATGGGACCCGTAAGGTTACCGAATTGGCTGGTTGGCTGGGTACGCATTATAAGTAGGGTACGCAATTATTCACGAGTGTACTGTGTAGTCTATAGTAATATTATATTTGCGACAGAAGACCGCCTAACTATTAGACTAGCCCTATCTCGGAAGTCTGTAACACCTGCACATATAAAAGTCGATTGATATTTTAATGATACTTCAACAGAATCGTTCGCTATGAAGCCCAGTATCTGAAAACATGACGAACCAAAATAAAACGAATATAATAAGCGCTATATATGATAATTATTGCACGGATTTACACAATGTAGAATGGAACTCATTAGATAGGCCTAGTTCAACCCAATTAGTAAAAAATATTGACGGCTTTAAACATTAACCTAAACCTTTTGGGCAAATGTAGAAATATTATGCAGTTATAATAATTATACGATTAATGACTAATGACTGTCTCTACATTACCGTAAGGAGAGCTTTTTAGAGTGCTTTTCAATGTTTAAATTTGACATCTAAGGAAATATTCCATAGAAGTAAAGTAACCGTTTCAATTGTATTTTGAAACGTTGACACTTTTCCATTGAATCGTTAAATGAAAACTGTTACATGCACACAGGTCAGTTAGGCTACCAGATAACGTCAGCACCGGTTTTAATTTAAAAAAATTCTAATTCCTACATAGATTCGAATTTATTTATACATCTAGGATCATTGTCTAACCGAATTTCTTATTTTTGGCAACCATGCTAAAACATTTTTATACATTAAGATCTAACTTTTATTGTTTAAATTAACACAGGTGAACTACTATCAATTGAGCACGTTTGGAGTTTAGAAACAGGAGCTAAAAATTCCATTTGGGGCGTTTGTTATCTGAATAACGTCATTTACGTGCTCAGCAAAAAGAATAAACTGATTCTTGCATTTGAAGCCGAAGTCCCGTTCGGTCTATCGACAGAAATTCCTATACCTCAAGTTGCAGTACCACGAGACATGGCTGCATGTGATATGCATAACTGTCTTTACATGGTTGACGATGAAAGCAAATGCATATGGAAGATTGCTTGCCCAAAGGTTATGGTGAATCGCTGGCTGAGTGATATTGATAAACCATTCAAGATATCAGTAACCAAAGGCGGTCGTGTGCTGATATCCAGAGAAGGCAGACCGTGTGTAATTGAAGTCATGGGATCAGACGCCATAGTGGAAAGGAGAATTGAGTTGCCTGACGAAATTAAAGACATCAACTATGCTGTTCAGTCACCGAGTTAAACCTTCATCGTTTCTTATGGTCGAAATAGAAGCAGGAATCGTGGAGTTTGGGAAATATCCGAGGAAGGAAGTCTTCTGAAAACTCACTTCCTGCCACCGGAAATCTGGCCGGAAATGAAGGATCCTCGTCATATGACGTTCGGCAGAGGTGATCATCTCTTTGTAGCAGATTGTAGAAACGACAGAGTGATTGTCTTTGACAGTCAATTACACGTAAAGCAGATTCTATTGAGTAAACTGAAGAACAGCATAAATGGTCCGTACAGAGTGTGCTACATAGAAGACAATAATTACCTAATTGTCGCACACAGCTTTGGATACAAAGTTGTCGTCTACAAATGCAGTTGAAGAAGTTAACCAGAAGTCTCTCCCAGGAGACAGCCACAATGCATGGTTTCTTGATAAAACAATTGATCTAGTTCAGCTGGACTAAGTTGAATTCATAAGACTGCAACATTTGAGGAAAAAGCAGAAACGTGACACATTCAGTGAATCTCACAGAAATAACAATAAGCGAAAGTCTGACAGAAAAAGGGACATTCTTCATATAATTTTCAGAAGTGTCACACTATCGCGTTGATCGCCTTTCTTCATCTTTAGGATGTTATCTCATGTAGGGAGTAATTCTATCAAACAGTCTTTATTATCAAAGGACGCGAATTGAAGTCATCTATTGTAATAATAGGCCTAATTATAGCCGCAACAACCAGCAAATGTAATTCTATACCTTGGACCTTCTAAACTGCCGCAAGTTTGAGAGATATCTTCACGTTGGCCTGCTAGCTCATTGTCTTGAGATCTGAATGCATAATTATTATAAATGCCTGCAGCATCACAAATCTGAATAAAATGCTACGTAAGAGAGTAGTGGGTGAAGGGAAGGGAGAGGAAAACAGGAAAACAAGAACTTGGGAAAGTAAGAGTGTTGTAATAACTTATTATACACATTCTAGGTGGCGCTAGCGTAGATGACTCTAAACGGTTTACTCTATGTATACGTCACTTCCGTCCTCCCTTCCTTCCGTGTTGTGTGCTAATAATAATATGAAGACAGTTAGAGCTACGTGTGACTATCTTTATCTTTGTAATCCTGAATTAAAGCTCTGCATTCCAACAAAGAACATTCTAGAACAAGAGCAAGGGCAACGTAAAAAGGAAGAAGTGAACATTAAACGTTGGTTTTCTTCGTCTACTGAAATAAACTTTGTAATAGACCTCGATGAATCATAGAACTAATTGCATGCAGTTTATCATAAGCGAGCTTATACACTGTGGTTCAATAAAAAAAGTAAGCCAAACTATTTTTTCATATAGGCCTATTTATCTCTAATGTCCAGACATTTAGAGGATTGAACCAATATTGTGATTCAACATATAAATTTGAACGGATAGAAGATTATGAGTCTTGATCTGTTCAAACGTGTCAGTTCATGTGCAGTATTCCTTCTTAAGGCATTTGAGATGAAGGTCTTTATAAATTATTCGAACAACACTGGACCGTTGAATTCCGGTTTCTCTGGATATCTGACATATCTGTGTTCGATGAATATTCGCAGCATCCTCTTGACTCAGAACAAGATCTCCGACAAGGGCAACGTTTTCTTGAGTGCTCGATGACCTTCGTCTGCACTATCAATGACTAGGTCGACTTACCTTATATTGCACTTATTTTTCTAAGCAATTCATCTAATCCACTTTTGGTCCAATGTTTTCTTGAAATTCTCGTACAAATTTACAGCTGCTGTGATTTTTGGATTCCCTCAAACTTTTATAAGGTGTAATTCTTCTTAACCAAAAGAAATTTTTACGGAATATGCAACTTTTTGTTTAGGATCTTTGTTTTCTCTCTGCTTTTTAGCCAGGAAATAAAATCGAAAGACATTAAAATAAAAAAATAAGTATCTGCATATTTTAATTTTGAAATTGCTACTGATAAAATATAGTCCGAGTTTTAATACTTGTTTAAAAATTTTTTTAAATCGGTAGTTAAAGCTTGGCCTACTTTTTATTGAACAATAGTAGTGTATAGGCCTAAAGTATAGCAATATTCAGACAAATCAAAATTCTCCACTCATCTGTTTATTGATTGTCTATTCTGGTAAAGTGCACTCGCTTTTCATAATAAATATAATGCTCGGCTAGCAAATAAGAAATAGATGCCATTCATTGCTGTTGTAGTCACCGTTATAGTCGTTTATAAAATAACTAGCTGAATTACCCGGCGTTGCCCGGGAAATTTCGATATTTGGTCCACAGCCACGCTGACCCCTTTCCCACTTAGCCTTTCTCAC
Source organism: Lumbricus terrestris (assembly GCA_949752735.1). NCBI lineage: Eukaryota > Metazoa > Annelida > Clitellata > Crassiclitellata > Lumbricidae > Lumbricus > Lumbricus terrestris. Next base: position 15,317,745 of record OX457043.1, on the reverse strand, counting down.
CCCACCTTCTTCCATCGGCCCCAACCCGGTCCCAGCCTGGGGTGCCTGGTGTTGTCGGTGAAATGTAGATTTTTCGCCCCAACCCAGCTCCCATTGCAACCGCACCTGCGGGGCGGGTTCGTCACCCTCCGTTGTGGCCAGCATTTGCCGGCGAATTTTGGTTCTTTTGCCTAAACCCGTCCTCCCTAAATACCGGTAATGTCCAGATGGCCTGTATACGTACGACGACACGGTACTATATTAATTACCGGTATCCATTGTCATTGTCTTGCGATCAACCGTTCATAATATTATTATCAGTGTTTTCAGTATAATTTAGCGAAAGCGCGCGCTATAAAATCGGCCGCCTAAAGCGAAGTAAAGAAGTGATGACGTCATAAATCTATGGGATCTTTGAAAGCGATCCGGCGACCAATCTTAAATACTGCATTATATTAGCTTTCGTCGGATTATTAAAAATTAAATGTTTCAAATTCGGCAAAGGTAAGATTTTTGGATCGCGAACCCCCCTATGTTTGTTAATGGGTCCTAAAAAGTATTTTTGTAAATATTGGGAAAAATCGGTCGGGTGGATAAGAAGAAAATTGTTCGCAAACATTGGAAAAGTTTCGCCTTTATAGTTTTAGATGTCGTTACTGATAGTCACGAGAAAATGTGGAAACATTCATTGGTGTCCACGGCTATGCAATGTACACTAAAGATGCATACATGTTTGCAAGAAACTCTTCAGTATACGTGTATGATCATGTTGCTTTCATCAAGCTGATTCTTGTGTCACTAATGAGCGTTTATAATTTTACTTCACAAAGAGGAAACAATAAATGGCCACATATAGAATCATTCCAGGCGTGCGCATAACATGACACAGTATGAACACAATTCTCTTCTCCCTCACAATTTGGTTCACCCGTTTTCCAGTTGGTATAGTTGAAGGGTATTTCGATTCCATCTAGGGTTCTCCAGAAGAATGGATCGCTACATCGACTATGATTTCTCTTCCGTCCACCAATCCACACTCCATATGCCTCCACACACCAAATGTTCATAGCGGGAGGTCTGAGGTTGGTTTCTAAAACACCCGAAATGATGTGTTTTATCAACATGCACATTACAATTAAAATTTGTTACCGGTACATCTGTCGCGTCAGTAATGTAGGCCTACAAGACATCAGCCAATGACATCTGGACACCAAGCTGCAATCAAGTCAATGAGCCGTCTCTCGCATTTTATTTGTGTTTTTAAATTGCGTGTCCTTAGTTCCATATCTTCTGTTCAACTTTGAATTAACTCAAATATTATTAGGAGTCAGCATCTAATTAAAAAGTCATTCTCCCGAACTATAACCAGCATCATATCACTTAGCCCATTCCTCTGTTTTGGCTAAAAATCTCGCATACATGTAGAATATGTTCCTAAGTCCTCTCACTAACGGTACTGGCAACTCATTGCAGTAGGCTACTCCCCATGAGCTGAGTTTGTTTTCCGTTCTTGGAGGGGTTAAAGCCTTCTTGGGGGGCTAAGCCCGGGAAAAGATACAATTTACATGGTGAAAAAAATGAATCTGGGTCTTCTAGCCCCATAGCCCTGATAAACTCCGCCCATGCTACTCCCAGCCTAATTATTACAAGTTCCTTCGCAAACTCTTTGCCATAGATGTAAAAAACGATGGAAACGGAATAAAAAACGGTAAAAAACGTCGTTTTTTTCGAAAAAATAGAAAACGACAAAAAAACGATAAAAAACGGAAACGGTAAATAATTTGACTTTGCTACATCTAAAACCGCATTTTAACCTTGAAAACATTGATTGGGAACCTACTACACGCAGGCTATCTCTTAAATGATGATGTTAAACGATGAAATAATGACGTTAATTAGTTGAATCCTTGAGAGTTGGCGGAGAACATAAGGAATATCAGAAAAAATTAAAATTAAGGAAAATAATAACAGAAAGTAAATGAATAAATAAAGTTAAAGAAAAAATAAAAAACGATAAAAAACGATGGGAAAAATAAAAAACGAAAAAAACGACGTTTTTTGGGAGAGAATAAAAAACGGAAAAAAACGTTTTTTACAACTATGCTCTTTGCCCTCCGGCCTGTCCTCTCTGATAGATCTCTCTTCAATTTCAGTCTACAACGGCTCCCAGTCACTTCTCACATCTTGAGTTTGCGAAGTTCGCCAAACGACTCATCTACCATTCTTTGTAGCCTACATAGACCCTGAATCGAACTGCCCATGAATTGCGCAAATTCTCGGTTTCTCCATCTTTATATATAGCCACTTATCTTTCATCTTCCCCTTCAGACAAAGCCTACTCTTTCTATCCCCCCGCAGTCTCTGCACTCACAATTTAAGTAGTTAAGTGTAACATTTTCAAGAGTTCCTACTCTGGCTCACCCGATTCTTCACGTTCAATGCTCTCTCGAGCTAAGTGACCACACCCTCCCTCGTAGCCAAGGCCGTAGCCAGAATTTGATTTCAAACACCCAAAACGCCCCCCCTAGCAACGGCCTTGCTCGTAGCACCTCTCTCGGGTTCCTCTGGCAACCGGACTCGCACCTTATAGGGATATATCTTTCTGACTTGACTGAGCAGTAAGCTTGAATAAGCCAGTGCTATATGCGTCCAACTTTAAACTTTCGCTTAGGTTATTTCGAGGTTAATGTAATCGATGATCTCATCGATTCACACTGAGTCAATTCTTTTACTGATCATTGAATGTGTAATTTCATAGTCGCTTGAACGTTCACCTCCGAACGCAACGCAAAAATCAGACTCCAAGCCTTCATTGAGTCAATCTCAGTGTGTCATAACTTTCATTCGCCTGTAATAATGATGGTCTTTGGACGATGCGCGTGTAATAAGTGCTATAGATTCTTCCTTAATAATATGCAGTCAATATAGATATGGTCTAGGCCAGAGGTTCTCAACCTTTTCCGCGCGCGACACACCTAAACTTGTAACCAAATTTGGCGACACACCATGCAATCGTCATTAGACTATTACAATAAGCTTGAAATTGGTTCATGTTAAAGTTAAAATGGCTTAGCCTATCTTTTTCAATTGTTAAAATTTCTAATGAATGAAAATGTTGACACTGAATGCTTCTTGGTTTCGAATGATTCTAAAATTCTAAATTTCAATGATCTAAAACTACGGTTCTGAGTCGTTTTATGACACTACAATGAAGGCCTACCTAATGACTAGTGTGTCGCGAATAGACCGGAGGCGTGTCGAGACACACCGATTGAGAACCTCTGGTCTAGTCGTCGTACGTAGCCTAATGTTCTCGTTGAAAAAGTGCATGCATTGAATGGCGCACGTGTCTCAATTATGCTATCTTTATAATTAATCATACGTAGGTCTACTCACTGCTGAATTGCAATGCAAGATATTCGCCAATGGCGTCGTTTTCTTGTTTGCTTGTAATAGCTGCTAAATGTGCTCCCGGCACAGTTCCACGACAAGCGTCGGCAGCATTATCCCAAGTCATTTCTTGAAATATGATTTTGTAGCATCTACCTGACTTTGGTAGGTAATCGAATCCAGATGGACAAACTGCAAGAAAATGATTTTCAAGCGGAGCAATAATTAGGCCTATCGAAATAATATAGAAAAACGATTGACAGGCAGCTGGTAAAAATGATATTTTTTCCGCACGAAATTTGTTATTCATTTTTGCCTCTATGACTGGTTTCGGGTATGCCAATTCGTCGGTTTTGAATTGAACCTACAGCCGATCACACCTATAGACACAATATAATTATCTGGTTTGGGACGAGTCAACAACTGGCAAAAATAGACTCGAAAGTCTTAGCATTAGAGTTTTATCTGATTACTTTCTCACATTTTGTGCGGGACCCTGGTATTAGTTTAGAACAAGAGCTAACTTTCACTCGGCATATAAACTTGCTATACCGAAGCTGTTACTACAAGTTGCGTCAGCTTAAGGTGATCTCCCGCTCTTTGTCTTTTAGTGCTGCCTCTTGTTCACTCTTTCGTAATATCCCGCCTTGACTACTGCAGCACCATCTATCATGGACTACCAGCTGACCGGATTGGCTGCCTGGAACGGGTCCTCCGTTCTGCGGCGCGACTTGTTGGCCATAATTATCCCAAAATATGGTGGTCAACTGGTCATGTCTCATCTTATATGCGGAATATCTTACATTGGCTCCCTTCTCCACAGCGATATGCATACAGGGTATGTGCGTTGGTTAGGCTGTGCATTTAGGGACTGGCTTCTGAGTAGCCTACATTGAAGAGGCGCTATATAAAATGTACAAAATAAATAAATAAAATAGGCCTAATGAGAGCTAACCAATTCTAATATCGCAACAGGTGATAATATTGACCAATAATTCGCAGCAGATCGACAGAACTTCACTGTTAATGCAGTAGGACACACAAAAGAAAGCAGGTATTAAACATAGGCCTGCAAATATGTCTTTCTATTAGCTTCAAATACTTACAATGAGTTTTAAAGGTTAATAGTAGGCCTAATTAGCCTTTGGCTGATGCGCTGTCCCACTTTTGTGAAACTGCAAAGCTAAATTAAATTTGCTATACTAAAATAAGGGTGTTATGCGGTCAATTGAAAGTCGTAGGCCTTGCCCAATGTAGGATACCGAAGAGTTAAATTAGTAACAAACCATATTTGAGTCGATTTTGTTGTTGAATCACAATTTTGCGAATTTCTTCAATTTCCAACTTCATCTCAGATTGCGTTTCGTTGTGAATTAGATTTCCTGTCATCAACAGTTGACGAATGGACTCCATCTCAGATTTCATATCTTCGAGCAGTTGATATTCATATGTGGGCCTAGCATCATCTGCACTCGAAATGGTCGACTGGCAGTTGACAACAATTGCAAAGTTCATCAACAGTATAAGTTTGACGTCCATGATTGTCTTCAGGTTTGTAGCTTACGACTGTCTATCAGTTTCCCACAGTCGACTCCAAGATCTGGCGAATATTTGGGAAAATACGCAAGTCATCAACGCATGCATGAAACCAGAGGAGATAGCCTAATTGGCCCGAATTAGAGCGCTGTTATTTGCAGACAGGCACGTCTCTCTGTGAAATGGCAAAATAAATTAGGCTAATAATTGGCCAGACTCGTTTTGACAGGGTCTTTCGAGTATTTCCGGGATTACGGCTGCATCAAAATGCTGAAAGACATTTTATACTTAGGCCTATCTGGCAACACTTCCTGATCATATTTTCTGCATCCGTACATATCTGACGTAAGTGTGCATGCATTTGAGTGTGTGGGTCTGTATATATTCTATTTGTGTATACAGGGTGGGCAAAAAATGAACCGAGCTGCATGCATGCATAATGGCCTAATTATTGACACTGTCAATCTAAAAAAATAATACTCAATGTGTCAGATTAAAGATATTTCACACTATTATTAAGATTCGAACACAAATGTTATTATCTGTAGCCTACAAGATGCTGTATCCCGAAATCTAAAAAAGCGAGAACGGTTGACGATGAGCGTGTGAACCAGCCTGGAGAGGTAGAGAATTAGAAGAGGATGTGGAAGAACATTGGAGTAATGACACGCAACGCAGAATAATTGGGCCTATAATTACACGTAGATATGCATGTACATGTATAGTAGACATACACATAACCTTTATGCTATGTGTAGGCTATGTCGTGTATGTTATGTAGCCTATGTCAATACTTCAACCTGGCCCTACGGTAGTTTTATTTCAAGCTAGAACTGACTGACAACAAACCACATAATTGTAATGTTTACTTGCAACGCGTAAAACACATAATTAGGTCCATAATTGCATACCAACAAAATTATATAGGCCTACAGTCAGAACATTCACAAGCGAGACTGTCGAAACGCTGAGCGCCAGAGTTGCCTAACTCCTAAGTGGTGCTAAGCCACTGTGGCGCTCTACGCCTCAATTTAGACATAGTAGCAAAAACACAGGAATGATAGAACGATTGGTGTATTTTTTGCCAGTTAATATTCAGATCACTTTAGAGTTTAGACTACTCTTAAATTAGCCAATATCTGAATTATTGCATCATGAAATGAACCTCTAATTAAAATTATAACGCATTGATACTCAACAGTAGGCCTCTAACCATAGGCTACCGCAAAAATAATTTCCAATATTATAATGCGTCCTTACAATAATATTCCCATGCCGATGAAGCCTTTTCTCGATTTGATATATTAAAACTTCACACATCAAAATTAATGCAAACAATTGAATACATAGGCTTACTCTTATAATATAAGATAAGATAATATTTTGATAATGTTATATTATAACATTATCAAAAGCATTTGATAAATTATTTTTAATTATGGCTTTTTACATTCACCCCTATCGCTTAGTCTACAGAATGTAATATTTTTATTTGTAATCATCATCAGCAACCGTGGTCTCAATGTAGGCCTACGTATATGTCCGATGCCTTCGTCACAATGTCTCTCCATTGAAGTCTGTCCTGGGCCGCATGACTTCTCCACACCACTCTACGATGTCGTCCACCCACTCTCGATGCGGCCCTCCTCTTTTGTTGGTGTCTTCCATTATTCCAAAACATCAGAGTCTTTTATCATTCTGTCACCCTTCGTTCTGAGTATAAATTATGACCGAATAATTTTGTTGTGTTTTCTCTTCCGTTTTTCTAGCATAAGTTGCTTGATAGCGCTTTGTCAATTTTGTCATTCACTATACAGGGTGCGCCAAAAAAGTAATCCCCTAGTCTATGCTGTGGAATAAGAACCGAGCTGATAAAAAAATGGAGCCTAGATGGTTCTCGGACATCTGACAAAGTTGCGAAACAGACTTCATGGACGCCGACTCTGCGAGGCCCGTGAGTGTCCAGCACCACCAGAAATGGGCCATGCGAGGCCCGCCTATGCATGGGCACCACCAGAAATCAGCCAGCAATATGTGCTTTGTAAGAGATAAAGCCTATGAAGAGGGGTAATTTCATTAACTCTCCTATCAAAAAAGGGTCAAAAATGTTTCTTCGCGTTCATTTGGGCACTCACACTCTTCGGATCAACTCGGCGCCTATAAAATTATATAGAAACAGTGGGGCGCGGTGGTGTAGTGGTGGCGTCGTTGCCTTGAAGTCGGAAGGTTTCAGGTTCGAATCCACCTCGAGTCGCCGCGTAGTATAGGGACCTTGGGCAAGTCCTTCACTCGCAATTGCTCAGCGCTTCGGCGTGAAACTCCGATGCAGTGTCTGCGCTGTAGTCGGGAGCGCCGTTGAGTAGCGGTTGAGGGCTCGAAGAGGCGCTATAACAAGTGCGCATACAAACAAAGTATATGCACAGGTCATTCTTAGAGTACCAGAACTTCCGGAAGCATTTCAATGCTAGAAAAGGAGAACAAAGAGATTGCAACAACTGGTGAGGTATTTCTCTATTGACAGTTCTAGCAAAAGTCATGGCCATGGTGATTCTGAATCGTACTAGATCAGCTGTGGACGAACGGCCGTGACAAAACAGGTGAAACCTTATCCCTGGTGATCCTGTTGTAAACAAATTTTTGCACTTAGGCAAATAAAGATAATTATGTTGAGTTATATGATATTTTTTGATAGACCTACTATCAATGGATTTCAATTATCAAGGTTTGTTAAAAGTGGAAAAACATATGAAACTATACCCTGGTTGACTGTGGTAATTTTTGCTGCAATAGTCATTGTGCCAGATGCATATGGAAAGTAATAATCTGAGAAAAACTGCAAGCACCGGTAGGACAGAATATGAAGTTTTAGAAGAATTTAGCTCTAATTAGGCCTATGATTAGCCAAAGTTTTATTATTGCTCATTGCACAGACCTAGGTCTAGTCAATTGAATTGTTGCTATACCATGCATGAAATGTACGTGGGCTAGTCAGATGTAAATAAAAGGAGCACGTGTAGGCCTACTTGTTTGCTTCCTTGGTTGTTGTTTGCTTGCTTCTTACGCCGTAAGTGCTGACATGCTTAGACCTATTTACTGTCAGTAAACGTAAAGTCGTAGTTATGCAGACTGGACACACACAGTCATAGGCGTACGAGGCGGGGGTCCAGGGGGGGGCAAGTGCCCCCCAAATTTCGGGCAAATGTGTTTTTCGGGCAAAAGAGGCTTGGACGGGCCCAAAAATTTCGGAGATTTTTTTCTGGCAAAACAGGTACGGGAGGGATTTCTCGGGCACGCAGGGATAAAAAAGGTCGTCAGATTTTTCGGACGGGAAATTGTAAGAATTTTGGGCGGATGACTAAAAAAAAAAGGTCGTCAGATTTTTCGGGCTAAAATTTTTTTTGCCCCCCACTGCCGAAATGTCCCGTACGCCTATGCACACAGTGGCCAAAAAATTTCGAATATTTTTTAAAGGTCACCTGGGATTCTAGAAATAGAACTTCTGTCCCACGGATATGCCGCACGCAAGTTGGTCAGTTTTGGTCACCCTCCAGCCACTACCCGGTGTAGGATGAGAGCACGCAGCTTCTGTATAATAGTCTCTTGTAGAGGAACCGGCAGTCGCAGACATTATTACAAACGTTCCAGGTCGTTTATTTTGGTCTGGAAATATTTCGACTGTTGATGTTTGTATGTTTGTATGTGCACTTGTTATAGCGCCCCTTCAAGCAGTCTACTCAGAGGCGCTCCCGACTGCAGAGCGGACACTGCATTGGAGTTTCACGCCGAGCGCTGAGCAATTGCGAGTGAAGGACTTGCCCAAGTTTCTACGGGGCGATTTGAGGTGGATTCGAACCTCGAACCTTCCGGCTTAAAGGCAACGACGCCACCACTACACCACCGCGCACCACGCCCCATGATGGAGTGTAGGATGTCAGAAGGAATGCGACAAATGCCCAGTTGGAATGGAACTCGATTGCTACGAGTCTCACTTTGTTATGCTGAGAGACAACAGGTTCGAATCTTTTTGTGTAGAGACCTTTATCAAGAGTTGTTGCGCCATCGACAGCTGCTTATTCGATATTCACTAAACGTGTGGCTCAGCGAAGATTTAAAAAATAATAAAAATCCTATTTATTATTGTTGCAGTAATGTGTTATATGTAAATCTTCGAGAATTCTCAACGCCCACAAAATCCACGGCAGAGAGACCAGCGTATTCACCAAATGATGTGCCGCGATCTATGGAGGCGCCAGGGGTGGATCCAGGGGGCCAATCCGGCCATGGCCCCCATTAAGAAAATTCTTTCTTTCTCACCAGCCATTTTGGCGTGGAAAGTGGACGTTCTCTCCCCCCCCCCCCCAATCAGTTCGGCAGACCTTCACAAAAGTAGACTATGATGACTAAAACACGGTAATCAACTTTTTGATGGACAAAATGGCATGGTTTATCTGGGAAATGGGTTTTTTTACCTGAATTTTTTTGGTTTGGCCGAATGACTAAAAAAAGGTCGTCAACTTTTTGTGCGAGTTATAGCAGAGTTCAATAATTATTTTCTGCTTTCATTGTCGCCATCATCGTCGTCATCGGGGGTGGGAACGGTAGCGCAATGGATAACACGCTGGCTAGCGAGCAAGAAGTAACGTTTTCGCGCCCCGGACGCATATACCCGAATCCCAAGCCTTATAGCAATTTAGAGATATTTTATTTCCGTAAACTGGAAGTTGGATGAATGATGAAAACATGATATTACTACTGACGTATTGCAGTATCATCAGGAGCTGGATGAGCATATTAATTAACAGAAGTAGAAGTTGGATGAGCGACGAAATCATTGTTTTATGTTAAATTGTAACCGTAAAACTAGAGGCTGGATGAACGATCAAAATAATTTTAGATGAAGTAAAAGTTGGATGAATAACGGAACTGTGATAGTAGTATTAGAAGTTGGATGAGCGATGAAAAAATGACTAAAACATGTTTTAAATAATTTTACGATGCTATACGGCTTGGGATTCGGGTATATGCGCCCCGGACATGCAGGGCGGACGTGACTTATAGGCTGCTATTGGCGCCATAATTATAGTCTATTGCAGGCTACATGTCTGTTCTGTTAGTTGTTAAGATTTATGTCTTCTGTAATTTGCGTTCCTGCAAAATGTTTCAATTGCATAAATGAACACTGTAAACGGTTGCGGTCTGTCAACCGGATTGTTTCAATAAAGAAATTATTATTATTATTATTATTATTATTATTGCGGTCGTGATCATTTGTATGCGCACTTGTTATAACGCCTTTTCCAGCCCTCAACCGCTACTCAGAGGCGCTCCCGACTACAGCGCGGACTCTGCATCGGAGTTTCACGCCGAAGCGCTGAGCAATTGCGAGTGAAAGACTTGCCCAAGGACCCTACGCGGCGACTTGAGGTGGATTCGAACCTCAAACCTTCCGGCTTCAAGGCAACGACGCCACCACTACACCACCGCCTCATCAGTTGTGTAATTGGCTGCTGGACTGAAAGCTGTAGATATCGACCGCCTTTCTGTTTTTGACGATCAACTGGTTATTGTGGCTCACGAAGCAGAGTCGCTTAGGTGAATTGATTCCATGCCGATCACTAGTGAGCAGAGTTCGAGCCCAGTTGAGTTTCGAGTCGAGCAGCATGACTCTGTTGTTATAGAAATCGACGACGATCACCCGGTCGTTGGCATCGACGGCCAAGTGATAGGATCCGTTCAACTGGTGGAAGGTGTCCCTTGCTTCGTGACGCCTTACCATCTCTCCACTGTCCGTCACTTCCATCAGATTCCACGACTTCCCAGCCCTTTTCCCGTAGCTGACGATGACGTTTCTCGTTGACGTCCTGATGGCATGTTGCGGGACATCCACTTCTACGGGCAACTCAATGGATCTCACTGTGTCTGTGCCCGGTCTGTACGTTGTCAGATAGGAGCAGGGCGATCCAGACTTGGCCATCAGGACGCATCCATCGCTGGATACGGACAGGGTGTATGGCTCACCAATGCCCGACAAACATTTGCTGATTTCATCGTTTTTCGATGGACTGATTCTCCAAAGACAAGAGGATTTTTGGTCAGTGATGTAGAGACAGTTTGACGTCTGAGAGGACGCTATGTCAACTGGTGCCTTGATCGATTTCGTTTGGATGTCTCGCTGCTTCTGATATGGTTCTTTGTCCTCGTGAACGAAGACTGAATTTGACGATGAGGATAGAATGTAGATACTGTTGCCCAGATGAGTTATGCCGGACATCGCCCATTGGTCGTGTGAGGTCACTCGGTGCAGCAGTCGAATAGAGAACGCGCTACTAGAATTGTCTGCAGACAGAAGTACAGTTCACACTCATAATTGATTCGATATGACTTGAAACGCAGTTTGAGAATAGTAAGTAATTATTAACGTTTCCAGAAAATACATTGCAAAAACTACGCAATAAAACTCAAATTTTCTTGTTTAAGTTCCCTCTTGTCTCAGAAAACTAAACATCGGACATTCAGTAGAATAATTATGCTACTTTATCATCCCTAGGGCGGACAACCTAACGAGGAAATCGTTTTTAACGAGAAAGCTTTATCTTATTTAAATGTCATAATACCCACCATATAAACCAAAGTGCAGCATAAATTGCTGGTCATTACAAAAACATCATTTTTATTTAAAAAAAATTATATTGGATTGTGGAATTAGGATTTTGTGCTATTTGAAAACATTTTGACATTGATTGGATATAGAAATGATGTACGTTTGTTTATTATGCCATGTCTGTACAGTGTGTAGGCTACACCAAAATGCGGATAGCAATTGGTATTTTAAAGAATATTCTTATCTTATCTTATCTTGTCTTATACGCTAGCCAACAGCGTTAGGTAGATAATATTATCGCAAAGCGTAAGCTATATCTGGAAATGGACAGCACTTTTAATTGAATGTGTAAACGGCTTGCCCAGTCCGATCCTAAGAACTTTTTGCCACTCGTTCGCGGAGTTCCAGAAGGCAACGCCGTGCTTTCTCGGTTTCTGGTCTTGCCACATGGAATAGGTTTCCTGTGGTACTTCGCTTAGTGTCCAATATCACGCCACCGTGTTCTTCTCTAATTTCGTTATTCTAATTGCAGGTTATACAGACCATAGCAACTATTTCAGAAAAAGGTCTGCCTAGAGGAATTCCGTTTTCCTATAGTTGCAGAATACCTTATTGGAAATTTAAATATAAGGAACCAACCTTATTATTGCGTAGGATTACGACACAATGCAGTGCAGCCGAAAATTCGGGCACAATAAGAAGAGAATGTTTCACCTCATAGACCTATGGGCTTACCAGTCCTACCTATTTTATTGACTAAAATGCAGAAAAAAAGCACCAAACGCGTAATTCCACAGCAGGTCAGCAGCTGCTGTAAACCTACTGATATTTTGACAAAATAGGCAATAATTATAATATAATTATGACATCCAATATGCGACCTGGAATTGGCTCCGTAATTTTCGTCAAATCCCTTAGCCTAAGTCTCGCTGTCTTATTTCTCGCTGTTCTTAAGACTATATCCTTTTCGAGCGGGGTTCCTGGTTAGACAACCTTGAAGAGGATGCAATATAAAATTACTGTGATAAATAAATAAACCTATGACAGTACTGTAATGATAGACGGTCTTAGATGAGTTTCTCGTAACTATAGGCCTAATAGTCCTGGGATAGTAGACTAACCACAATGTTTCGTATTAGACGTAGATCCTGCCTCCTTTGAACCGTTATTTGTTGCATGGTCTTCGGGAACCTGAATGTTGCACACGTTCTCCTGCTTCGATTTGTAAGAAACTACCAAGTATAAAATAATCCTTTCGTTTGAATTCAGTCGAAAACAAAATGAATGAGGGCTATTGCAATTTTCACAATAGGCCTAAAGAGAAAGTGTGGAAGGTGAATTTCTGTCGAGTTGACCGCAATGTGTGTGCTGAATGATTTTCAACTTTACGATGTAATTTAGTTTCACTATAGGCCTACCCTTCGAAACAGAAGGGCTGAACAAAGAATGTAGCCTAGGCTGAAACCAAACACGTGCTTCAATCTAGGGCCTACACAGTAGGCTAACCAATTTCGTTGAGGTTAAAGACAAAGCTAAGGGCGCAAAATGATATTCAAAGCTTCAAAGCTGAATTTAGATAGGCCTATAACAGATCCGCTAAACGTGCTGCGTCTTTTATAGACTAGACCAGCGGTTCCCAACCCGTGGTCCGCCCGGTCTAAAAAATGTCCCTCGTCCCTCAAAGAATTAGAAAATATATATGAGAAAATTTTCAATTTGGACAGGAGAGAACACATACGGTAATTATTTTCAATTAAAAATTATTTTATTCTGACGTCCAGTGATTCCGTTAGTGTGCGTCCGTGCGTCCGGGACCCACAAATAATTTGACGCCGGACGGCCCGGACGCACAAAAATAAAGGTAGTGCGTCCATGGACGCACCGAAGTTGTGGATGGACGCGCAAATAAATTAACGATGCGTCCATGGGACTCCAATAAAAAATAAAGTGGGGTCCGTATTTGCGCCACTGTCTCAGTTTATGCATTGTGTATTTGCGTATACATTGAGCTTTAAAGAACATAGACTGACTGGTGCACGGTTAATAGGTTATGCAACGACCTATCTAATATATATTTTGGTAAGTCTGTGTGTTTGTTTGATTGTTTGTTTGTTTGTGGCGTTGTTAGCTATGCACGGCCACAGTTTTGAGGCAATCGACCCCAATCCTTCGCATGGAGGTCGGGCTCGACCCGACACAGGTAAATGGGGGGGGGGGGTCGGCGAATCTTTGCCACCATGGGAGCTAGGGTGGGGGGCAAAAACCCTCATTTTTTCCTACTTTTTCAGGCTTTTCCGTGCATAGTTTCACACTTATTCACCTGAAACGTTGCAACTACACGGAGTTTTACACGGGCCACCTAGCCTCCATCAAACACACACCTAGGCGACCCGCAGGGCCGACGTGTTCTTTGGGGGCTTGGAGGTTCGGGGGGAGAGAAAATTTATCCCGAAAACCCAATTTTTTTGGGTGGCGTTCCGGTGGAGGTCGGAGTGTGATGTCATGTTGTGGGTGTGGTGGGGTTTTGGCCTGAACGGGTCGATTCCTAAATTTTCCAGTAATTTTCCGGTCAACGCCGAGTACCCTAGCTAGGGGGCTAGGGTGGGAGCGGATTTTTTTTTTGGGGGGGGAATTTCACGGCAAAAAATTTCGCGGGTCGTGTACCGGTGGAGGTTGGGGTTAGTCGTGGCGTGTTGTGGGGCGGGGGGGGAGCGGAAGAAAGGTGAAGAAATAATTTTGGGGGAAAATTTTTCCACCGAAAAAACACATTTCACGAGTGGCATACCGGTGGAAGTCGGAGTTAGTTGTGGCGTGTTTTGGGGTAGGGGAGGGATGTGGGGAAAATTTGGGGGGTGGAATATTTCCCCGAAAACCATAATTTCACGGGTGGCGTATCGGTGGAGGTCGGAGTTAGTGGTGGCGTGTTTTGGGGGTTGGAAAGGAGGTGGGGAAATTTGGGGAAAATCTTTTTCCGCGAAAACCAAAATTTCACGGGTGGCGTACCGGTGGAGGTCGGAGTTAGTGGTGGTGTGTTTTGGGGATAGGGGAGGAGGTTGGGGAAATTTGGAGGGGGGAATTTTTCCCCGAAAACCAGAATTTCACTAGTGGCGTACCGGTGGAGGTCGGAGTTAATGGTGGCGTGTTTTGGGGCTGGGAAGAAGGTGGTGGAAATTTGGGGAAAATTTTTTCTCCAGAAAACCAAAATTTCACGGGTGGCGTACCGGTGGAGGTCGGAGTCAGTGGTGGCGTGTTGTGGGGTGTGGGGAGGGGTGGGGAAATTTGGGGGGACATTTTTTGCCCGAAAGCCAAAATTTCACGGGTGGCGTACCGGTGGAGGTCGGAGTTAGTGGTTGCGTGTTGTGGAGGGGGTTGGGGGAGGTGAGCGGTATTTTCCCCCCGAAAACCAAACTTTCTTGGGTGGCGTACCGGTGGAGGTCGGAGTTGTGGGGTGGAGTGTGGTGTGGTGGAGTTCTGGTCTGAGCGGGTCGAATCCTAAATTTCCCGGGCAACGCCGGGTACCCCAGCTAGTTTATGAATATTTCATTTCTTTGTTAGTGAGTGACGTAAGTAGCCTACGTAGGCCGAGCCTACAAGTCATCAATAATAGGCTATTGCGTTCCCATTAGCGTTAAAAAGTAGAGACCGTCGTCGGATAGATCTTAAAAGCAAGAAAATTAAAAGGAAAAGAAAAACGCTAGACTATTTTCCTTTAAAAGTCTAAAATATCGTCGGGAAGATTGGTACTGGTCTAGGCCATAGTGTCCAAAAAATCCCTGTTTATTTTGAAACTAGTTGAATTATCCGGCGTTGCCCGGGAAAATTAGTATTCGTCCCACTCCCGGCCAATTGGGTTTGCGGGAAAATTTCTTTTCCCCCCTTTAATCCCACACCCCAACCCACCCCCTCACCCCGACCTACACGCCGGTGCGCCACCCGTAAAATTTGGGTTTTCGGAAAAATTTCATCCCAACCCCCACTCTCACACCCCTAACCCCACCACACTCCTACCTCCACCGGTACGCAACCCGTGAAACTTGTTTTTTTTGGAAAATTCCTCCCCACCCCAGCCCTCCACCCCCACCCAACCCAACCACACTCCGGCTTCCACACCGGTACACCCGTGAAATTTAGGTTTTCCGAAAATTTCTTGAATGACGTCATGCTCACTGTGGTCTCTTGACTAAGAGACTACAGTTTATGCGTATGTCTGTGCAAAGGCAACATAGGCCATGGGCGATTAAATCTGTACACTTACGGCGTTAACTTCGCGTGAAATTTAAAATGTTCATGTATCTGGTTTCAAAGTTAATTCAGAGCTGAAAATAGTCGCGTCGACCTACACATTTTGGTAAGAATCGATTGCACAATTTTTGGTAAAACGAATCGCTCTTATTTCAGAGCGTATACCTTGGGACAAAATTTCAAGAGACATCCGTACAAAGAAACAAACAGAAGGACAAACTTTCCGCCTTATAATATAGATGATGTCCTTGTTCGCGACAGTCGCATTTCATCTCTCTCAGGCTCTGTATTCATTCATTCATTTCAATAAGTTAGCTTATAGCGCTTCTTCAAGGGGCCCACTCAGAGGCGCTCTTCAGTCAACATTAATGCGCAATGTGTTGCAATCTGATTATGCTCTAGCAACAGCTTTTGCCTCTAAATTGCAGGACTTTTTAAGCGTGCAGTTGTACACAAAATGTGCAGTTCTTAATGGATTTGTGCAGTTGTAGAAGCACTTCCGTACAGTTAAAACTATCAAAAAGGTAATTGTCCTCCGATTGGAAGTAGTTTGTCATGGAGCATGGGAAAGGAAAGAAGGGGTTGTGCAGTGCTAAAAATTCCTTAAAAACAGCCCTGCTAAATTGCTGTTACTTTGTTCTCGAAATTTACAAACTAAAACCTTCTGCCAAACGTTCACCAGGATATAGGCCTATAAAAAAGCCCTATAGCCTGTTTGACCTTTGACGCATCCACGATAATGGGCCTATTTTTCGTTGTAATAATTATAGCCTGCCTCTCGAGAGGCTGGTCATAATTTATGAGATTATGACTCGGTATTTTATGTATTGGTATCTACGACTACAGATGTTTTAAAAAAGTAGCTAACGATAAATGATTGTTTTATAGCTGTTTATTAATTAATTTTTTAATTAATAAAAAAATAAATTTTTGCAAACGGGAGGGGTAAAAATAATTTGTACGTAGGCCTACGCATGTGAGAGTTCGCAAAATGTAGGCCTACGACTTGCAACAGGATGATTGGGGCAACGTGCAATTTTTGTGTGTGTATAGGCTACGTTATAGTAATGGTTGGGTCTTTGTCACCTATAATGTCAAGTTCGAAATTTGTACATTTAACCTACTATGGCCCAACGGGACTCTAAAAATGGAAGGGTGTGGAGTCCATGACTCTCATCCATTTGGCGTGGACTCCAATTTTTTTGATGTGATGCGTCCATGACTCCAAGAATTCAGACCTTAACGGAATCACTGCTGACGTCTATAAATGACATCAAAAATTCTGTTTTGAACCAATTATGACAATTTTTTATGCTTTTAGTTAATCACATTTTAGACTTTTGCCCCCCCCTCCCACCTAATGTTCTTCAACTAAGAAAAAGTGGCCGTCGTGTTCTCCAACTTAGCAAAAGTGGCCCTTAAGTCAAAAAGGTTGGGAACCATTAGACTAGGCCTATAATTAGTGACAATAATATCACAATGAGTTAGAGGAAAGGTATTTCAAACCGTGTAGTTTTCCGACAATATTTTTGCACGACTTGAGACAATCATCTGGCTCGTCAATCTTCAATATAACCTTCTCAACTCTGGAGTGACTGAAATCGAACGACTCGTGCAAATGCAGAAGTTTTTCTGCTCTAGCGTGCAGTTCATTTGCACCGAGACAGATGTCGCTAGGCGTGCCACTGGTGTTCATCGCGTTGCAGTACAGCGTGTAGCTTTCCAGGATTGCTATATGTCTCTCAATGCTGTCCTTGTCGTTCTCTATTTCTTTAATGGTTCTTTGCTTTATGGTTTGCAATTGCGACAGCAACGCCATCGCTTGCGTTTCTACGAGTCTCTTCAGCTCTTCCTTTCTGGCGCTGATCACCGCATCCAAAGCATCGACAGTTGACAGAAACTCTTTCTTGTTGTTTCCCAACTGCTTCAGCTTTTCCTTGGCCTCAGATGCCCAGCTGGACACCTTCCGGATGTCGGTCAAAACTTGCTTCTTAAGCTCATCGACCACAATGGCGACCTCGGAACATTTGTGCGACTGGTGTGTCTCAAAGTAGCACTTCACACAGGTCACCGTTTGACAAGTGGAACAGTAGATCTCAAGGGGTTTACCCAGGTGTGTCTGACAAACGACCGGATTAACACGGTGCTCCGATTCAGTGGGTTCGACTACTTGTTCTCCCAATGCCACGATCCTATGCGTCCTGGTCATTTTATTTTTCTTGTGATGCTTGCAACATTCATCGCATAGCTTTTGCTGACACTCGACGCACTGCATGGTCGCCGGTGGAATGTCACTTGTGTCTGCTTCACCACCGTTGTCATCCAAACAAGCATCGCACAGTGTAGGCGTACCTTCTCTTTGCAGTGGTGTCCCTGGCGTTGTCGTCATTTCGATCACTCTTTCTATGAAGAAGTTCCGCGGCAGCTTGTCCATTCCTTCCGATGGGATGTCGAATTCGCTTCTGCAGATCGGACATGGTAGCTTGTTTCCAGAATTTACGAAACTCGAGTGCGTTCTCCGCAGACAGTCGAGACAGAACGTGTGAATGCAAGGCAACACGCGAGAGTCCCGCAACGTTTCGGAACAGATGCAGCACTCGGTTATGTCTTTCAGCTGCTCCAGGATGTCGATGGAAGAAGCGTCTGATTCCATTCCAGGTCAGATCCTATTCAAGGGAATAGGACAACAATCAGACGAATAAAATGAAGACTCCAAGTTCGGAACAACAGCATCTGGAACAAAATACAACAGGCTGAAAAAGTGTAATTCGGTTACTGTTCTTTCTAGATAGTTGTCTACGCCCTTAACTTGAACTTCCTCAGTCAACGTTATCTACTTCCCTTTTGACGACTGCAATGCATTCAACCACCGTGAGCAGAGTCCTAAACCGGCCATAAACTGCACAGTTCAGCAAGCGTAACATTAATATTGTCAAAACATAGTACACGAACTCCTTTTGTAATATTCGCGTACCGGTATATATGCCACAATATCATGACCCACTAACAGAATATCAATACGAATTCGAAAGCAACGCTTAGCACGTAGCAACGACGGCGGCGACGACGACGACGCATACGGCCTGTGCGATATCGCCACGTGTTTTGCTTGCACATTGGCGCACAGCAGAGTTCAAGGTCCATTGTACTGACAGACAGACGGCTATCGGCCTATACCGAATGCAAATAAGCTCACGGTAGAAAAATCTATTGGCATAGATTATGCTCAACGTTCTGGACCAACATATATATAAATACATACAATGCATATATATATATATATATGCACACATGCTGCCCGGGTTGCATTTTACTTCTGCCTACGCCACTGGGGATGAACGGTGCTTGCGTGCGTGCCTCGGATTGTTTATAGGCCCTTTATACATCACATGCCAAATATCGATGCAACATCGCTATAGGTACAAAGGCACACTATGTTTATAGAGTGTATGAAATAATAATGTTTATAAGCTTCAGAAAGTAAACATATCACATAAAATTATCACAGACTCAACATTAATCATTATGGCAGCTAGGTCTATTGGTAGTTGTAATGGTGCGTAGAAGCAGTAACTGTTGTCTGATCGGATGTCTGTCTGTCAGAACCCTATTGCTCAGAGGAACAGTAGGTCCACAGAACCAGTTCTACCCGCTCAAAATTTTATAAAAATTAGTATCATGCCTATACCATGACGTTACAATATGCCTATTGTAACGTCACTCTGATTATGATACAATTTTACTATTATATAGTAGGCCTAAGTTCATATCGAGAATTAAAAAACAACGCCGATTGTGACGTCACAATGATTAAGATACAAATGTACTAGGCCTATTACAGAAGTGCATTTTGAGAATGTAAACAAGGCCTATTGTGACGTTACTTTGATAAGAATGTACTATTATAGAAGTGCATTTTGAGAATATGAACAAGGCCTTTTGTGACGTTAGTTCGATTATGATACGAATGTACTATTATAGAAGTGCATTTTGAGAATATAAACTAGGCCTATTGTGACGTAATTTCGATTATTATACAGATCTACCAGTATATTTTGTTCATTTTGCGAATATAAAACGGGGCCTTTTATGACGTCACTTCTCTTATGATACAATTCTACTATAAAAATAAGTTCACTTAGAAAACGTAATTAGGTTTATTGTGGCGTCATTTCGATTATGATACAGATCTGCTGTCATATTATTTCATTTTCATAATACAAATAAGGAGCCTACAATCAGCAAGAAAATAAATAAAAATTCTTATGTTTCAATTATCTTTTCGAATGCTACATCGTTGATATGTAGGCCCTAATTCTTTATTTAAGTTTTGAAACGCTGGTTCACTAAAAATAAAGGAAAACAACGACGGTCAATTGTAGCTTGACGGCCAATACAATATCGAGATTTGTGACCGGTTATGATTCCCTGGAGAGTCAACTCTGCTGAGATTGCTGATAGCAATCATGTCATGTGATATTCTATCCCTTCCTTAAAGCTATCCGGGGGTATGAATTAATCTATCTGAGTCTAATCTCTGAGTGTTCTTAAGCGTTCTAAATGTTCTAAGTGCTCTAAAACCAAAGCAGGCACAATTATTTAGTAGGAATAAACATACCTGCTAGCAGGGCTGTTTTAAAGGAATTTTTATAATAATAATATTCGTTTATTCAAATTCAATCTGACACACCGCAGAACGATTACAGGTACAAGTTATACGAAAAACGGCCAGCTTCGCACGACACGCAGGTCGGCTACAACAGGTTCGGTAACTTAACACTAATGGCCTAAGTGTTGGAACGCTCCTGATCGACCAAGCCAGGAGTGGGAGGGGCTAACTTATTTTTCAACAGACCCGAGTCAAACAACACAACAGAAAGTGCCACTGGCAGCTAACAGAAAATTCAAATAAATTTTTGCCCCGAGCGAGGCTTGAACCCGGGTCGCGCGGATGACTCAGTTTATAACTGCACAAACCCTTCTTTCCTTTCCCATCCTTTATGGTAAATTACTTCCAATCGGAGGAAATGGCTTTTTCAACTAGTTTTAACTGCACAGAAGTGCTTCTACATGTTTCTACAACTGCACAAATCCATTTAGAACTGCACATTTTGTGTACAACTGCACGTTAAAAAGCCCTGCCTGCTAGTGTAATTTTTCAAACGAAGCAGTTGGAAGTTAATTTGAAAATAAATAAATACACGCGAAAATGGCTTTTTTCAACATCTACTCAATTTTCGACGCAAAATTTTTCGGGGCCTTCTTGGGGGTTAAACCCATGCCCCTGATAGTTGATTTTAACAAATGAGCTATACGAACAATGACGCCTGGGTCTTGCGAGTTAACAAAAACCGGCAAAATGGCGCTGACGTAGGTAAATTTATAGCTGCATAAATATCATGTCGTCATAGTGACGTCATTTTCAGCGATCGGTTATTTACGAAAGCAAAGTAATAAACGGATTCTTTTGTGGTTAGTAAGACAAATGCAAGATTTGACGAAAATATAGTATCGGGGCCGACGTGTCGGTTAAGGTCAGGTTAGGCGTCGTGAGGGTCGGTTAGGGCTCAAGTTAGGCGTCGTGAGGGTCGGTTAGGACTCAGGTTAGGCGTCGTGAGGGTCGGTTAGGGTTCGGATTAGAGTTAGTGTTGTCATTGAGTCACAACTTTGTGTGTCTGGCTATGTTAGGGCTATGAGTCAGGTGCTCATTGCCCTGAGAGCATGGATGGCATCAAACCGTCTTAGACTAAACCCTGCTAAGACTAAATTCATTTGGCTGGGCTCCAGGCAGCAGCTGTCTAAGCTTGATCTGATTCACCTCTCTGCTGAATTTCCCGACTATACTTTCTCCACCTCAGTCCGTGACCTTGGTGTTGTGCTAGACCAGGAACTTACTTTTGTACCTCACATTAATCGTCTCAGTCGCTCCTGTTTCTATCAGCTGCGCCAGCTTCGCACTGTCGCTCGCTCTCTCTCAACTGGTGCTGCAACTACGCTTGTACATTCCTTTGTCTCAGCTCGTCTTGACTATTGCCTATCCCTTTATGCTGGTTTACCATCTGGTCGATTATCTTCTCTTGATCGTATTCTGCGCGCTGCAGCACGCCTCATTGGTCATCTGCCCAAATTTGGTCATGTAACAAATTACATGCGGGAGGTTCTGCATTGGCTCCCAGTCCGTCAGCGCATCGAATACAGAATCTCGTCCTTAATATGGCGCTGCCAGCTAGGTCTTGCTCCATCTTACCTACTCGATCTTTGTCGGACTGTGTTAAGTGCTCGGACTGGTCGGTCCCTACGCTCGGCTGTTAGGGAAGTACTCTTTGTCCCATTTGCTCGTACCTCCACCATGCAGAGTCGTGCTTTTTCTGTGGTTGGACCAGTGGTATGGAATGCCCTCCCACTTGAGCTGCGCCTGTTCCCTAGATCACTCTCTGACACATTCTATAAGCACCTAAAAACTGTTCTGTTTGTCCGTACTGCAGTCGGGAGCGCCTCTGAGTAGTTTCCTTGAAGAGGCGCTATATAAATACTTGAATGAATGAATGAATTGAGTCCCCGATACTATAGTTTCGCACAAGTGTTATCATAGCAACTAACAAATGCATATTATAATTAAAGTATCTGCATTCATTTGTTTGAAAGTAGGCCTAAATCAAGACGAGTCAAAAATATTGTTTGACTAGCCTCACCTCGTCATTTGGAATAGATAGGCCTATAGAGAAATTCATCCGATCGAATAAAGTCAAGCAGTGAGGTATTAATATATAATGTTATAGGTACGAAAGTAACTACATGTACAATGTAGGCCTACATGCCATACGCTTTTGATACACGTTGGGCAACCCGATGACTTGCCGAGGCGTAGCCGCGTAGTAATCTTTTAGCAAATCTGCTGCACATGAGGATAGCCAGACACACAAAGTTGTGATTACCATTGACTGCTAATATTATTGTAGAAATTCCAATTTTGATCACGGAATCATGTTTGCATTGGAAGTCAGCTTTCTCGCCGTTTGTCTTCTCGGTGCGAGAATTTCGACTGGCCAGAGCTATACAAGTAGGTTTAGACGTGAATGCAAAACTTGAATCTTTTATTTGAAATATCATCTCTGTTAATCAGAATGTATGCGGATAATTCAATTTTATAAGTCGCCTGTGTCTACTTGATACGAACAGTCGAACATGTGCGAGACAGATGTGGAAATGCGTGTAGGCCTAAGCTATAGTGTATATCTATATAGTCTAACTGAAGATTGTATACATGGTAGATGAATGTCACTGTGTAAATAAATTGTGAGTGAGAATCATAGCGTGAGGCCATCTCCTTGCAGAAGCCACGAGAGTGAGATTGTCAATAACTCCAGCTGCATGGTCTTGAACACAGTCTCTTGGATTGGCCCATAGTTAGCGGAAGGTTTGCCTACAAGAGTTTTTAAATGTTAAAACAAGCGTGTTCTTCTGGAATGAACGGGGAAATGCCGTTAAATTAGGCCTTCGGCATACCAGAATCCGCGTTTAATTACTTAAGAATCGTAATCGTAAACTCGAAATTTCTAAAGCGCCACTCGAAAACCAAGCGCGGGGCACCAGCTTATTCACGAGCGCTGCGTTGAGTTAGAAGGGTTGTCCGTAAGAGTAGTCCGTGGTGGTCAGGGTCGAGTTGGCTGACAACGCTTGCTTTACGTATGTGCATTATATTTAATAGTAGGCTATATAATTTTATGCATATCCTATATAATCGCACTAAGCAAAACAGGAGAAATAAGCATAAGGTTTGGGACAAAAAAGAAATATACAAAAACTCTTTTGAAAGACTGAAATAGCCTACAAAAACTCTTTTAAAAGACTGAAGGACATATTAAGCAAATTCTGCTCTTGAAAGGTGATCTTTATGCAAACGGTGTTTTATCATCAATATTATTATCAAATAGTATGAAACGTTAGATTTTCAGCGATTAATTAATTATTAAATTAAGAACAGAACATATAATTATTTCGTTTCTCTAATACTGTTACAATACAGTTTTAAAAATGCGAAAATAATACGAATAGGCCAATTCTGTTTTTGTTAGCTAAGCTGGAGATTAATGCGAAGTTCATCTATTTTGCAGATTGTCCAAGTGGATTTGAATACATTGCGGAGGTCAACGTGTGTCTGAAGCCAATTCTCAAACCTCTTGTGTGGGATGATGCAGTCAACAGTTGCGAGGAAATGGCAGAAGGAGCTCATTTGGCTGTCGTCACCAGCCAGAAAGGAAATGCAGCAATGGCTTCTTTTCTGGAAGGGAAGATCAGTGAGGATAGTAAGCCAGCCCTTGATTTCTTTCTCTTTTAAATTCTTATATTCGGTGAGGATGATAAGACCAGCCCATGTTCTTTCTCTTTTAAATTCTTCTTATCAGTGAAGATGATAAGCCCAGCCCTTGTTCTTTTCTCTTTTAAATTCTTCTTATCAGTGAGGATGATAAACCCATCCCATGCTCTTTCTCTTTAATTTTTTCTTATCAGTGAAGATGATAAACCCAGCCCATGCTGCTTCTCTTTTAAATTGTCCTTACCTGTGAGCATGATAAGCCATGCCCAATTGCCCATGTTCTTTCTCTTTTAAATTCTTCTTATCAGTGAAGATGATAATCCCAGCCCATGTTCTTTCTCTTTTAAATTATTCTTATCAGTGTAGATGATAAGCCCAGCCCTTGTACGGACACTGAATTGGAGATTCACGCCGGAGCGTTGAGCAATTGCGAGTGAAGGACTTGCCCGAGATCCCGACACGGGACACAGTTTAACCTGCGCTTTAGAAATCTTAATTTCTAAACATGAACTAAAAATTTAAAATCACAAACAGCATCAACATTGTACAAAAGACTTTGTAGCAACTCAGCAGGATCGCTATTTAACGGACACATGTGGAATGATTTATTTTATAATAAGAAAGCAACGAATTTAAAATAGTGCAACAGAACAGCAACCCATTGCAGATGTTCTCCTTGTCAGACACGTCTTGGTCTTCGTGGAAAAATCAATGTAGGCCTATGTGGAATCTTGATTGTGGAAGGTTGAAGTTGTGTCAAAAATATATGGGAAGATGAATGAGCTCTTGATATCGAACAAGGAAATGTCAAAGTAATATTAAAATTGTGGGGCGCGGTGGTGCAGTGGTGAGTTCGGTGCCATGGAGCTGGAGGGATCCAGATTCGAATCCACCCCAGGCCGCCACGTAGGGACCTTGAGCAAGTCCTTCGCTTGCAATTGCTCTTGTGCTTCGGCGTGAAACTCTGATACAGAAACGTCTCTGAGAAGAGTAACCTGAAAGGGCGCCATTGCAACTGCGAGAAAAATTACTAAAATAAAATTACAATAAAATACTTTTACACCACTGGAATTAATTATCATACGGCCTACAAAAAAAATAAGTGATGGCACAAATAGAACTAACAAATAAAAAAATTGTAAAGTAGACCTATATAGCAATTTTTCGATGTTAAATTCAAGAATTTATGCTGAATTACGAATTAGTTTAGAAGTAGATATCACTCGACAGAAATTGACCTATCAGAAAGATAATGAAAATCGGCATAAAATTATTAGTAGCCTACGGTACTTATAAAGCAGTGATAATAATTGAATTATTGACAATAATGATAGTAATAATTAATAATACCACTAATAATAATTATCATTACTATTATTGTAGTGTCAATAGTGAATGCAGCTGTAGTGTTTGTAATAGCGCAGTCGGCAACTGAGGCAGCAGTAGCAAAGTAGTAGACCTAAGAGTAGTGGTAGTAGTGGTAGAAGTGGTTGCTGTAGTTGTAGTTGTTGTTGTTCCTGCTGCTGTATGACAGTGTGCAATCTTACTTATTTTCACTACTGATATTTTTATTGTCAGTGTTGTTGCTGTTGCTGCTATTGCTTATGTTTTTGAACTTTTCTTTCTGTTAGAAACGATTGTATCGCAATGTAAGTCGAACTTGGATCCATCCGGCGGAGTCAGTTTCTGGATAGGTGGTCAGATAGACAATTATGGCGTTTGTGGTGACGGATATATGTGGCATCTACCGATGGGCATTCTAATGCCACTGATCTTCACATCTTGGAATGATCGACCAGACTGCAGAAATGGAGCCGAATTCTGCATTCTGGCTAACAGCAGCGTCGGATTTAATTGGGAAGACGGCGATTGCCTTCATTCTTTCTGTTCTCTCTGCGAAGTCTGACTGGAGACGCTTTACATTTCTTGCTACTACGTTCGTTTCGATGATTCGAAGTCCTACTGACGAAGACTAGGCGATTAGAGCCAAATTCAAATAAAATTATATGAAAATATAAAACGTTACATTACAGTACAATTTCCGATTTCTCTGCCTTAGTTCAAGAGAAGATAGTGTAGTACTACAGTAGTGTAACGTAAAATAAGCAATGCTACCATCTTGGAATTGACGCTTCGAAGTCCTACGGTACTGGCGAAGACTAAACTACTTGTGCCACAGCTGTGTAAATGTAAATAGAGTTACATTACAATATAAAAAAACAATACAATACAATTTCCTGTGTCTCTGTTTTTCACTTCAAGAGAGTATAATTGTTTTGCATTGAAAAAGTAACAGATAAGTTCAATACCAAAAACCAAAAGTAATTGGCTCTGTATGATCAGTTTAATTCGATGCGGCATTATAGGCCTACTACGCACTCCTATGCAGTTTACTCTCATAAGCATTGGTCGTGGTGAAAGATTTGTATATATATATTCTTCGTTTTTAGAATGATCAAAATCTATCCTCAATTTTGATCACCGAATAGGTAGGCGTATGAATCAGAATGAGTTGAGCAGCTTACGAAAAGAGTTGTAAACACATCGTATACAATGCATTACAGTGCACTTCAAAAGTTCATTAGCCCAGCTCTATTGTATGATGGTCCACGCCGCCACGGTCCTCCTCAAACGACGATACCTGAGAAGGAATGGTAATAGCCTACATGAACAGGAAGGACAGAAGGAGTCGGGTTTAATACCAGCTAATCCCTCAAGTAGGCTACAACTCAGCATTTCACTAAATAGGGTGCAACGGTAAATTGAGCAGCGGTAGATCGGATCACGCATCAAAACCTCTCTTTGTTTGCAACTGGGTAGCCTATTAGGCTATTATCTCTGCTGCATAACCGTGTGCACTGTATTCAACATTTTGAAATCATTTCTGCACGTCTTTTCTAGGGCCTGCCTACTTTTTTACTACAATTTTAGCCCAGAATCCTCCATACTAGAGACGAATTATTTAAATATTCATATGGTTATTTCAACTTATTTGGTGATAGCGGCTTCCAATCTGGTAATCAGCTATTATGTACCCGGACCAAATAGGCCTAGCGTCCGGTCCTTTACTGCAATCTTCATCTCGATCCTGAATGTCTTGAAAACTATTATGATGTGACTCAACAGCAGAATACAGGTAACCTGCCAATTGCAGAGACAGACGGCTAGATCGAATTGTGGAAATCATTAAAATCGTTATTTTCCAGATTTTTCATTATACACCGTGAGTCAAAAAAAACTAAGCCAAATTGTTTTTAATATATCTCTAATGCCTGATCAAATATGACGCTAAAATTTTCCAAATATTTAGAGAAGTGGACCAAGAATATGATTCTAAAATTTTATGAGATAAAGTGGAACGGATAAAAAGATATCAATCTTTCAACTTCATATGCCGAAATTTCAGTTTACAAGCAATTTCCTGTTAGATTCAATAAAATGTAAGTCATACCGTTTCTGTATCTACTACTTGTACACATGTTCTTTTTGTTTCTTTGGCAATAAATAAATAACTAATAAATAAATAATAAAAATTATATCTTATATCTCTAATGCCTGATGATTACTTATACTAAAATTTTCCCAATATTTAGGGAATCGAACCAAGAATAGGATACCAAAATGTTACGTCACAAATTTGAACTGAGAGAAAGATATGAATACTTCAGCGTCATCTCCTGAAATATCAGTTTACAGCAAGTCTGTACAGTTATGGTGTTCTTTGTGGTTTTGACGCTTGATAGTTCCCAATTTTGGTCTTCAGTGATCCTGGAGTAAAAATTAATGGAGCCTATTATCGTGACGTTCTTCTGTGACAACATTTTCTACCTGTAATCAGAAATCTAGCCCCAGAAGGCTGTTTTCTTTTTCAACAGTACAGCGCCAGCCCACAGAGCCAAGGAAACCATCGAAATGCTGACAAGAGAGACGCCAGACTTCGTTTCTCCCACATTATGACCTCCGAACAGCCCAAATTTGAATCCTGTCGACTATAAATTATGGAACGTGATGCAAGACCGAGTCTACCAGACAACAATCCATGATATAAACGATCTGAAGCAACGCTTGTTGGATGTGTGGAATGGCCTGAACCAGAGGATAATCGGCTATGCATGCTGTTGCCTAATGGCGCCAGCGCCTCCAGGCTTGCGTCCAAACAGGAGGAGGACATTTGGAGCATCTTATTTAATTAAATAATCAAACCATACTGTTGGAGTCACATTGTTAGTTAAATTCTCTACATATCTGGAAAATTTTAGAATGATTAATCATCAGGCATTAGAGATATAAGAAAACATTTTATTGAATCTGACAGAAAAGTGTTTGTAAACTGAAATTTCGGCATATGAAGTTGAAATATTCATATCTTTTTATCCGTTCAACTTTATCTCATAAAATTTTGGAATTATATTCTCGGTCCAATTCTCTAAATATTTGGAAAATTTTAGCGTGATATGTTGTCAGGCATTAGAGATATATGAAAAACAATTTGGCTTAGTTTTTTTTGAATCACGGTGTATAATAGGCCTAATAGGCCTATGGGCTAACTTTTGTCTCTTAGTGTCTTAACGACTATACTTACTCACTTGCTTAACTCAAATGTATGTATGTGCACTTGCTATAACGCCCCTTCATGATTGCTACTCAGAAGCGCCCTCGACAACATCGCGCACACTGAATCAGAGTTTGACGCCGAAGCGCTGAGCAATAATTGCGAGTGAAGGGCTTGTCCACGGTCCCTACGCGGCGAGTTGAGGTGGATTCGAACCGGCAACGCTCCGGCTGCAAGGCAGCGAAAATACCCACTACACCAACACGTCTCAAAAGTTCCTAGACAACCTAAAGCTATTCTTTTTTGGTGGCAAGATTCGTCAACGCCTCTGAGTAGTTTCTCAAATTGCGCTGTATAAATTTAATGTGAATAAATGAATTGTGATTTTAGTCATTGCAATTTACATAGTATTTTATGTTATTAATTACTGTATATAATATTTATATCTAAACGTTTATATAGTTTTACTCTGAGAAAAAGTATTCAGAGGTTGTCTCAGCACGAAAAACTCCTGGAAAGAGAAATGCCTTTAAACAGTGAGAGATAGATGGGAAAAACGACGAATTAATTCAGCCCCTGGCGAAGGAGGAACGTGATTCCAAAGAGTGGGACTAGCCAAGACAAACGGCTGATGTTGGGCAAAAACAGTCCTTATCCTGGAAGCAAAAAGGATGAGAACGATCAGGAGAACGCATTGAGTGAAATGAAGATGCAGATAACGACTTTGCACATAGCGTTTGATCGGTCTTTAGGGCCAATCCAGCTGTGTTCAATTAATAAATGGGCTAAATAATTAGGTCTAATTAAGCTATTTAAGAAAGGCATTTGATATGGTTGAGTATTACAATCAACTAATTAAAAAATTTCCCCAATAGTCCGACCTGCACCTTAACGGGGAGGGGGGGTTGAACAGCGAAGTAAGGGAAGTCATGGCGAGGATATGCCTTCAGAGGTGAAAACTCATACCGAAGTAGGCCTACCTCCTATAGGGTGGTTCGCGAGGTGGACAGGCTCACCGTGAATCCCGAACGACTAGCCAACGCAGGCGGCAGGTGTTGGAAGGACACCTCAGGGCGAACGAGGTCAAGAAAGTCAGGAGAAAACTGGTCATCACCTGACAAAGCGACCAAGAAACCCTAAAATAAATGAAGATGCGTGACCATGGTGGGGCAACACTGTCAGAGACAGAACACTGTGGAGAGACTTCATCTGGAAACTGATGAAAGAGAAGAAAGAATTAAACATTACACACAGCGCCATTCGGAGAGAAAATATTCAGCACGTTATTGTAGTTTTGGTCTATTTGTTTATTTATCTATCGTTTATTATTTA
Organism: Lumbricus terrestris; assembly: GCA_949752735.1. NCBI lineage: Eukaryota > Metazoa > Annelida > Clitellata > Crassiclitellata > Lumbricidae > Lumbricus > Lumbricus terrestris. Next base: position 15,287,796 of record OX457043.1, on the reverse strand, counting down.
ATGTCTCTCATATATTAATTTTATAATGGTTGTCTCATTAATAAGTTAATTAATTAATTGATTATTTGTTGTTGGTCCTGTGAAACGGCCTTTCCCAAGATTAAAAATGAGCAAAATAAACGTAGGCTACTTAGCATTTTCAGTAATTTAAAATTAATCGCGTAATAGCGATGACGTAGGCCCTTGTTGCTTGAAAACGTCACAATGCTATAATGATAGCTTCAATATTTACATATTACGTAGATAACGGCCATTGCACAATTATAGTTTGCGCGGATGAAACGACGGAATAAGTTGTAAATAGTAGGATCGGCAATCTCACGCAGTTTGAATAATCCTTGACTGTTGGTTTTTGTGGAAATTACAATTTGATCACCGCATCATGTTTCTGTTAGAAGTCATCCTTCTCGGTACATGTCTCCTCGGTGGCGTGAGAATCTTGGCCAACGATGGTTTTACTGGTGAGTCTAAATTTAATATTGATGGAAAAACATACACTCGAATCACACTGGAACATGCTGACCTAGGCTATAATAATAATAATAACGCATAACAATAATAATACGATTTTATATAGCGCCGTAGCTCAGCCGAGGCCGAAGGCAAGGGCGCTGTACACGAGTTCAAAAAGTTAATGGCAGTTATATGTTAGTTGAAACAGAAAGGTCTTGCGTCTTGATTAAAAAGAGCGTGAGGGCCGCAGTTCGATTCCCCAAGGTGGCTATTTCAGAGATTCAAAATCTCGGGCTAGCACGGACCGTCCACAGGGACCTAAATGGCGTGGCGTCCATTCAAACGGGCGAGCGGTGGTGAAGGATCTCACCCTCAGGGTCGAGGCCATAGACAGCCGCTATATAGACATCCGATTACATTTAACATTTTACATTTGATTTAATCCCTCCATATATGGTGCATTCTTCACACGGTCGGGAAGACTGTTTCATGAAGTGGGTTCTGACACAGAGAAAGAGCCTTCGCCAAATCTTGTAGAAGACCGTGGGACTTTTAGCAGATCCGTCGACGATGATCTTAGCCGACTGTCTGTAGTAACTCGACTACGGAATTCAGAGTTGTAGTCCGGTGTCACGAAATAGAGCATCCCCCCTATTAATTGTATCCCCCCAAATAAAAAAAGTCGAAAAACCGCTTCCTCATGTAACTTTTGGGCACATTAATTTCCATCTGCTTTGTTTTGAACAATGACACTAACAGGTATGTTTATTCCTACTAGATAATTTGTTTTGCCCTGTTTTTAGAGAACTTAAAACATTCAAAACACTAAAAAACACTCAAGAGTCACTAAATAAATTCGAGTTGCCTTTAACTGAGTATTGCTTAGGACACTTAAAACAATTGGAGTCACTTTAAATTTTGATTACAGCCTAAAAAAAATTATTATGCGCATTTTTAAAGAAAAGAATAGAAAGGTCTATCCCTCCGGGTAGTATAGACCGGTTAATTCCATCCGGGGGGAAAGATTAATTCATCCCCCCGGATAGCTTTCAGGGGGATACTCCGTTTCGTGTCACCGGCACAAGCTTATGTAGTGATTTGTATGTTATCAGGCATAATTTATATATTATGATCCGCTGGGGACAAGCAGCCAGTGCAGATTGTCACGCAGCAGATCAGTTACATGATCGAATGGTAGACTATGCGGCCATATATTATGCGTGCATATAATTATTATACGTACGTATGTGCTCTTTCAAGATTAGGCCTACTACTCTGAAGCGCTCTCGTCTACTGCGCGGACACTGAATCGAAGCTTCACGGAAAAGCGCCAGAGCAATTGCGAGTGAAGGACTTGCTCAAGGTCCCTACGATGGGGCTTAAAGTGGAATCGAACCCGCAAAATCGGTTTTCTTGTTGCTTTCTGTTGCGTAATTTGTTTTATTGAAATATTTGACCAAAAAATATTGACAAAATGAATGATAGCCTAATGGCCTTTGTTCCTGCTTACAATATTGTATTACATAGAATTGTATTAGGCTACATAGACTCTCCTCTACCATGATATTACTTAATATTATATAATTATTATTATCTTCTATGGTAATATATGTCATTATCATAAAATAGAGCAGCGTTTCCCAAAGTGGGTTCCGCGGAACCCAAGGGTTCCGCGGGCTGGGCGCAGGGGTTCCGCGAAAAGATGGTTAAATATTTTCTAACTATAAATGATGATAATAATTGGATACGTAATCATTCAAAGTAGACGAAAAACTAGGTAACTCTTCTAATAAAGACTACGAACATCTTATTGACATAACGCAAATGAAACATATTTCCAATCAACCTTTACTGATCAGCATCTGGAACGGGATAGCTAAAAAATACTCCCCATGCAGTAACTGCAGTTAGCATGCTTTTGCCATTGTTTTACCACGTAAAAATTGTACGAAACTGCATTCTCATATTTTACTGGGACAAAAACAAAATATAGAAATCGGCGAAATTATGCAGCTTTTAGCAGCTGACAATAAGAATCCATGCAGCTTTCATGTATCAAGCGGTTATGGACAGAAACCCATGAGACGAAACAAGCGCGGTCCGCATTATAATTTCATGTAGCCTACTTCCAGTTTATCTATTGTGATCCACGAGTCGTGGTTTTTTTAACAGTGCAATTTAAATGTTCTTATAAGAAGTAAATAAACTTTCAAAAATTGTGCGTGTTTAGCAGGTCTATGTCTATGCTTCTCAGATGCTATGCATGTTTTAATGCTTTTACATCTAGTTGATATTGGGGTTCCGCGAGAAAATATTAGGACGTGAAGGGTTCCGTGGCCCAAAAAGTTTGGGAAACGCTGAAATAGAGTATTTTTTTATATTGTCAAAAAACAGTGCGTGGGCTCACTAAAAGTGATATAGGCTAACTTTTGTTCCATTGCAAATATTTCGACGAAATTTGGCTATTGTACGTAAATATGAATTACCTTTAATACCGTTGAATTTGATTCGAAACATTCTTTTGTTTGTCCAAGATATGGACAAAAAAGACAGGAGATTACTTTCTATGGCCCACCCTATATGCCTAATGCGTTTACTAGCACATGATGAAAGATCTACAGTAACAGTGTGTGGTGTATTGGCCGTCCATAGCCAGATATGACTATTACAACTATTACAGCTCACGGAGTCTCGTCAAGCCCATTATTTTAGTTAGTCGATTCGGTTGCTTGTGGGCATGATCACGGTCGAGTAAATACCACCCAAATTAAACCCTGGCTATGACCTTGATTAACTTTAACCTATTATTATTACAGATTGCCCAAATGGGTTTGACTACATTGACGAACTCAATGTGTGCTATAGGGCAATCTTCGAAGATCTTACCTGGGATTATTCAAGAGATAAATGCTTTGCAATGGCACCGGGAGCTCATTTGGCAGTTATCCTGACTCAACAACAACAAAACGCAGTAGCTAAGTTTTTGAAGGACAAGATGGAAGAAAGTAAGCGGTTTATTTTTCGCTTTTCTTCTGCTTCCTCGTCCTCTCCATCATCTTCTCAATTACCTCCACTTCCTTCTTCCTCTTCTTCCTCTTCTTCTTTTTCTTCTTCTTCTTCTTCTTCTTCTTCTTCTTCTTCTTTTTCTTCTTTTTCTTCTCCTTCTTTTTCTTGTATTCTTTTTCTTCTTTTTCTTTTTCTTCTTCTTCTTTTCTTCTTCATCTTCTTCGTATTCTCTTCCTCCTTCTTCTTCTTACCCTACCTTTTATTATTATCATTTTTATAATTTTATACCCGAGGTATCTCAGATCCATCGGGATTTCAAGAAATTATTATTATTATTATTATTATTATTACTATATATTATTATTATTATTATTATTATACGACGACAGTTTGTCCACTCTTAGGGAACGTAACACATGACGAGTGACTGCCACCCGTGATCTTAATCGGCCGACACGGTCTCATCTGCCGAAGGTCGCTTCGTACTGTCGTTCCACGGCTCGTTTTGCCGGATTGTAAATCTCCTTCTCAGGTCGATCAGGGAGCGGTGGCAAAGTTCCGAAGAGGCAGATGGCATTCCCCCGTTGAAGAGCCACCGAAATCCGCTGGAACAAGTACGTCGTTTCCATAGGGTCATGGGTAGCAGAAGCAATTCTCCTCCCCAACTCTGAGATGAAATCCAGTCCTTCTTTACACCACGCGCCGCCGGTCTCCAAGGCGACCGCAACAAACGCGTGGGTACTGGTGATGGTGGAATACTTGATAGTTTTCGACGCAGCTGCGCGTTCGGCGGCTACGCCTGCTCCGATGGATGTATGTGGAAGGTGAGACAGGGCGAAAGTGTCGGGCACTGTCACATCCCATGCCAGGCATCGACCTCGTGACCAAGGGATGATTGTCACGCCGTCAGGCTGCTTTCCGTCTTCTCTTAGTAGACCAAGGGGTTCTTTGTGGGACGGGATTTTCGCTCGTCCAAAAGCTCTCCAAACGACGTCATTTATCATGTTATGCCCTTGGTGCTTGCCGTTTCCTCCTTTGCATACCAGACCATGCAATCCTCTCGCGTCGACATTCCCTCGGCAGTGGTGGCACACATGAGGTTCACAAAGCGACGTACCTAATCTCACCCCAACTGCAAAACGTATCTCCTCGTCTGAGAGGCGCAGGCCCAGCGCAGTCACAGGGGGAGCTAGCATCCAGTCTCCAGAATGAGGGGCTCTCGAAG